>JACXGK010000095.1:0-106664 GCA_016801125.1 Novumbra hubbsi | reverse complement strand
ACCAACCTGGCCGAGAAACTCAAACACATCATCAGTCAGTACGAGCAGAGAGAGGAGGTACATGGCGCCTAACCTTTACCCCTCGCCGTTACATTGTCCGTCAGTATGCATTCTCATCCCTGACCTACTAAGCCCACACGTACAAGCTCCACTTGTGTGACAATCAAGGCTGTTATTGGTGATGAGGGTTATGATCAATCATCCGGCCCACAAATTCAAGCATGGGGCTGTTCATTTTGAGTTGTGTCAATTAAGCCTGGGCATCCAATTTAAGATTGAAACTTGCTTGCTGACCACTAAAAGGCATGTACTGTCCAATCTACAGAGCACCAAAGAAAGGCCAGGCCCCAAGTAAAGCAACACAGCCAGAATAGGTCATTCATGCTGCTGCTAATAATCTGTCTCAAGCGCCATCTGCTGGTTGTATTCAGTACATACACATTGGAAGCTAAATTGCTTTTTTTTTAAGTGATTAGAGGCATTCTGACCTCATAAAATGTAAACAAGTTTGCTAAAGTTGGCTAAATGCTGAGATGAAATTATTTCCAGATGGATGTCAATTAACTTTGCGTTTTTGGCTGAGAACTCGCGGATTCTGCTCCACTGTTTATATATATGGCTATTTGCCATAGTAAATAAAACCAATTCATCTTAGGTGCAAAATAAACAATATCCATAAAAACTACTTTTTCCCCTAATTTAATTTCTTATCAGAAAATATGCAACATCATTAATCCAGTAACATTTTAAGATAATTATTTGTGAAGGGGGATATAATGTGTATATAACGGCCTTATTAAGACAATTCAATGATTTACAATAAAAGGTTATTGAGCCATTCTGTAATTCCTAATGTATGAACCCTAAAAAAGCACGTGTCTGTGATGTCCGTGTGTTGTAACCATAACACAATGGAATCTACGGTGGAGGAGGTATGCTCGACCACGTTCCATGCTGAGACTGTTTAACAGAAACTTTGAAACATAGCAGAAAATAATACGTAATGCTGATAATTGTATATCTAAGATGTATATCTAAGCTCTAAGTAACGTTTGTCTCCACATTTCAAAATGGCGTGCCTATAATTGCATAGAAATGAGTTATGAAGATTTGTAGATAGCAACAACAGAACGTTATAGTGAACTCATTAACATTTATAAATGAGAGACAAATGTATAATTGTTACAAGGATACATTATTGACAAATGTATTTATTTTATATTTGCAATTTTTGTTTCTAGGACACTCAAACTTCCAATAATCCTGACAATACTTTGAGACCATCTAATAAGGCGTTTGCATATAACCTCCTGGTATTGCAAAACATAATGTATTTCCAGTCCCATGTATCTTTCCCATTAACTATTTCCCCTGCCTGTGACATTTCTGAACTTTGAGATGAAACACTGTAGGCAAACAAAAACTTAAATGCTTTTACATCATAGGTTTATTAAAAACCGATATGTATTGACCGCCAAAGAATAGCAACAGATGCCTCGCTGACTCATTGAAAGTGTGAGATTTGACGGAGTCAAAACCTGCGCCGAATATTTTCGACAAAAACAGAAAGAAGTGTCTAAATCTCATGTGATCTCACCTCTCAGAGCTTGGAGAAAATCTTCAAGCACAGAGACCAGCAGCAGAAGTTGACTGAGGCCAAACTGGAGCAAGCTAATGCTCTGCTGCAGGAGGCGGAGGAAAAGCACAAAAGAGAAAAGGAATACGTGAGTGACAGTAGATCCGTTTCTCTGACCTTACTCTCAAAGTACTGTCAAGCCGTGCAACGTTTGTAAAAAAAAAAAAGATGACTATGCTCTCCCAGTTTTGTTTACATTTTGGAAGGCTTTGAAAATCTAAAACCAATAAGCCTTACTGTGCCTGTGATCCTTACAGAAATTAGTTTTGTAACCATCCACTGTGTCTGTTGTTAGCTGCTTAGGGAGACAATTGACAAAACAAAGAAATGCTACACATTGAAGGAGCAAGAGTTGCAGTTGAAGAAAAAGGTAAATGTGTGCTTTACGTGTGTTTTGTTTTTAACCAGTTACTGGTACACGCAGCAGAGTGGAAACTACAAACTAAACTTCTGAGAGAGCAAGAGACAATCATGCAGGCCCAGGTGAATATATCCAATGTGGTCCTAAGCACCCTGATTCAATATTTCTTACAGGAGCAAGCCTATGAAAGACAGGAACAATCCTACCGTAAATGTCCTATGGATTCCTTCATGGATGTTAGCAGCATTTTGTTCATTGGGTTTGATATGAAAACATAAAATACAGCACAAGTGATCAGCTAATATTAAACATCCTCCCCCCTTTCTTAACTAAACTATATGGCTTAAATACACTGCTCAGAAAAACACACATCGGGTCTCCATTAACTTACATATTAAAAATCTAAATCTATATTATACATTTTGTATTTCGTTGAGAACAAAATGACCAGACAAATTTCAATGGACACTGGCTACGAGGCCGGGCTTTGTCCTGCACCAGAAAAAACCCAGGGCCCACTGACGATGGTCTGAGGATTTCATCCCAGTGTTTAACAGCAGTTAGGGTACCTTTGGCTAGCATGTGGAGGTCTGTGCGACCATCTAAGGATATGTCACCCCAGACCATGACTGACCCACCACCTAACTGGTCATGCTGGATGATGTTGCGGACGGCATAATGTTCACCATGGCGTCTCCAGACTCTGACATGTGTAACAGGTGCTCACTGTAAACCTGCCAAAGGCTGCCCTACCAGCTTTGGTGGTCTCTGGCCAATGGCAATCAAGCTGCACGGTGCTGGGCTGTGAGCACAGGTCCCACTAGAGGACGTCCTCATGCCACCCTCATGGAGTCTGTTCCTGACAGTTTGTCAGAAACATGTATACCAGTAGCCCACTGGAGGTCATTGTATAGGGCTCTGTCAGTGCACCTCCTGTTCCTCCTCGCACAAAGGAGCAGATACCAGTCTAGCTGCGGGGTTGATGCCCTTCTACGGCCCTGCCCAGCTCTCCTCTTCTCCTCGTGGCTGCAGTGCCTGTGCAACTTGAATGGGATGCAGCAAAATGCAAAACCAGACAAGAATCAATCAGGACAGATGAGCGGAAACCAATTGTCTTTGCCCACCACCTGCAAAACCATTCCCTTTTTTGGGGGTTGTTTTACTGTTGCCTCTCTAATACACGTGTGGTCACTTTCATTTGCACCAACAGGTGACATTGATTCACAATAGCTTATGCTTTCTAACTGATTAATATCCCTGATGTTTAATTGACTTGGTGTTATACTGTGATGATTGTGTGTTCCCTTATTTTTTTAAAGATGTTTATGTCCTACCTAGTACTTACCGTGCTTGATATACAAGAAAGACCTGTCAGTTTAACTGCATATTTCCTATCCACTAGCATCCACAATATTAGCAGCAGACAAGAGCAACTCTCATTCCCCAGGTGCCAGGTAGACACAGAACATTATGAAAATGCAAAAAATGCTCTTCCTTTGCAATTAATGTGAAGTGGCATCAACTGAAGTGATATTTCTCAAGGCAATTTTGCACATTTCTATTTTCCGTTGTAAAATTGAGTGCACAGTATTCCAGTACCACTGATTATTACATGGTTAAATTATGATTACATAAGAAATCCATGTTTATTGGATGTGGCGCAATCATAGTATGGGTACAAATAAATTATACAATAAAATGTGTCAGGCTGATGCATACCAGGCCTATGCTAAATGCTAAATCATACAAAGATAAATGCTATCTCACTGGATTCATAAATTATCACAGACAGTTTAAATGGTCATAATTAATTGCAGAGAAACCTTGCCATTATTTCAAGCCTTATGTTTTCAATAGAAAATTAAGGCTTGAAAATTCAATAGAAGATTTACTCCTAAGTAAATCAAATTACCAGGTAATAATAAAACAAATGATTGTAATAGTGCATTCAGTATCCCCATGATTCATTACATATTTGTAGCGAGCCACGACACATTTCCGATTAAATTAACTGTGAATGTCAATCTCAATTTGTCTCTCCAATAACAGTCGTAGATTTGTAGATAACAAAAGGATATGGCCGACCAGCAAGAACGTAATTTTTTTTAAAGACACAAGGCAGATACTGATCTCTATCAAATGCGCTTTTCTAAAATTCAAAACATATTTAAGCAGAAATCTTTCATAGGGGTTCAAGCATAGTAAAGTGTTTGTTGTGCCTGACTTCCAAAACAAGACAGTTGATCTGAATGGGGTGGCTAGCAGAGACATGTTTGATTATGGCACAGACCGGCAGTAAGTGAGATGGTTTTCCCATGAGTGCCTCTGGTATGAGCCTGTTACCTCGAGACGGACTGAAACATAACTAAGGTTCATTAACATAGTTCAGCCAAAATTGAGCAGCACACAGCTAAAGTCCCAGAGAGGCTGAAGCCACCTGGCCAACTGCAGGTTGAACGATGGACCTAAGGGTCCTAAGACATGAAATGCAATGATCTGTAATGAGGCCTATAAGCACTGAAGAAATAGCGCAAGGCATCAGGCCGTATTCACGCTAGAGTTCCTTGGAGATTATTAAGAGATTCAAAAGATCAGAAACAAATAAAACGTGATCATGTTCATGTGCTTAAATCCAAGTTACTGTATGTGACCTTCTGCCTTTTGCAAAAGATACATGAATTACAAAAAGTTGTACTGCGTTAGCAGTGTGCATATTCCTTTTAGTTCCAACTTCCCTCTAAAGCAGGTGTCAGATTGCACTGAAACGCATTACTTGACTTTCTATACTCAACACAAGGTGCTTGTCATTGTTCTGTCCAGTTAGCCCCACAGAATATTTTTGCCGAACACACTGTGTAAGATTCTCAAAAACAATTCCCTTTGTATGGTTATACCTTCCAGGATATATTCTACCAGGAATCATTTAAAATATTGAGGTTATGCCTTAAACTCTGTGAACAGATCCACCAGCCTTGTTAGCATTTGAAATTAATACATTTTACATGGCCTTTTATTGTGTGTCTTGTTATATCCACAGCGGTGCAAACTCCTTGTTTACCACATCAGAAACTATTCTGAAATTGTTGGTTTTAATATGCAGGACCCTTCTTGATTTTCAGTCCTTAATGCATGTCAAAGAATAATCACATAATAAAATGTTCAACAAATCAGTTTTACCCAAATAAATTGAATCAGTACACGTTTCTGAAGTTAAATTACAGAACATAAATGGCTGTGTCGGATCCCTTCACTGTCAGATTAATTGGTATGTTTGACAATGCTGATCTAAAGTTCAGCCAATTTAAAATGACGGTGTTAAATTTGGTTTAGTGTGTAGATTTGATTGTTCCTCATACAATGTTCGGAAATGAATTTATCTCCAGACTGTTCCTTTGTTTCCCCACAGCTTGTTCTGTACTCCCAGAAGTTTGATGAGTTCCAGACTACATTGTCTAAAAGTAATGATGTGTATGCCAGCTTCAAAAATGAAATGGAGAAGGTAAGCTGTGGAATCATCAAAACAATGTCATAGTTCCTTTAAAATTACTATCTATTATAGGGCCAACTACTTAGAGGTAATAAAAGGGATATATGGGGTTTATGTATAATAAAGGTATTAAGAATGATTTCAGATACTGTATGTTATACCCAAACAACTATTTCTCTTTATAGATGACAAAGAAGATGAAGAAACTAGACAAAGAGTCCAATGTTTGGAAGACTAGATTTGAGAGCACTAACAAGACTCTCTCTGAAATGATTGAAGAGGTAACCACACATCCCTAACAAATCCAGAACTGTCAGCCTTCACTCAAATGACATACAACAAAGTTAGCCATGGATGAACAATATTGCCACCTAACTCCCTATTATTTTCCCACAGAGGACTCGGAAAGAGAATGAGTATGAGATGTTTGTGGTGAAGATTGACAAGCTGGAGAGGCTCTGTCGAGCCCTCCAGGATGAGAGGAAGATCCTGTACTCAAAGATCAAAGGCATCCGCCAAGCCCCTAACACTCCAGAGGAGGAGGAGACACCTAAGGACGGGTCCCAGGAAGGGGCCCCTGAACCAATCCATAGCCTAATGGATATTGTTGAGGTTCCAGAGATGACAGAAGAGATGGCCCGTCTGAGAGCTGAACAGAACAGGCTGGCAGAATTTGCTGCCTCCATACAGGCAAAGTCCACTGGAGATGATGATAATGATGATGATGATGACGACGATTCTGACATTGAGGAAGAGCCAGAGTTTACAGAAAACATTGAGATCCAGGTGATCCCTAAATCAACACTGGCCCTGGCACAGGTAGATGTAGAGGCACCTGCACAGCAAAAGGAACCGACAGCACTGACGCATGAAGAAGAAACAATGCAGGAAGAAACACCAGCACAGGCTTCAGCACATGTAGAAACACCTGTACAGGTGGAAGCACCAGCACAGGCTCCAGCACATGTAGAAACACCTGTACAGGTGGAAGCACCAGCACAGGCTCCAGCACATGTAGAAACACCTGTACAGGTGGAAGCACCAACACAGGCTTCTGCACAAGCAGAAGTACCAAGACAGGCTACAGCACAAGAAGAAACATCCGTACAGGTGGAAGCACTAGCACAGCCTTCTGCACAAGTAGAAGCACCAGGACAAGCTCCAGCACAGGTAGAAACGCCAGCGCTGGTAGAAGCCCCAGGACCATCAGAGATGGCTTCAGCAGTCCAGCCAGAGACCCCAAAACATCCAGAGCATGCGACAATGAATCAGACAACCACAAAGAAGAATGCAAAGAAGACCAGCTGAACCGACGGATGTGTGATTGTGTGAGCCTCATTTAATGGCTGAGTTGAGGTATTTGATCCTGTTTGTTATATCCATATATATTAGCGTAGCTAACACATACATAGTGGCTAGCAGCAGAACTATGTGAAAGTTTCATATGAGGATAGACAGAGATATACAGTTTTTTGTTGGAGTTATTACAACCACCATGGTATATTTCTTTCACTAAACTTTTATTATTTAACTTAATTTCAATAAATATTGTAGAGCATATAGACATATCACCTCCTTGTAATGTATTTTATGGTGTGTTTGTAAAAAAAGAAGGAAATATCCAACAAATTCGCATTGAAGTATGATAAAGTTACAAAGACGTATGATGGTGTGCATTTGTGAAATCATGAAACATTGGAGATACATGTTTTTTCCTTCAGTACAATATAAGTAAACACTGTGTAAAATGGATATTTTAGCTAAATTCCAACCACATAACTTGATAAAGGTAACCGAATTAAACAAATCTCACACCAAAAAGCTGAAGTTTATGTAATTATAATGTACAGAAATGCAAGTTCCTTCAGAATTCAGAAAGAGTGCCTCCCCACCTTTAACATCCCAAAAATGTGAATCATTCGCACCAGCCTTCCATAAAGATTAGAAATGTCTGGTTTGGTCTAAACCAAACAGGTGTAAGGTAAGATCAAAAGACGTACCCATGGCCCAAGAAGAGAGAGTATTGATGCCCATGAGCCTGGGAGGGGTTACAAAGCCATTTCAAGCAATTCAACATATAGAATTCCACTGTACAATGGATCATCTACAAATGGAGAAAATCTCAGACCACTGGCTATCTACATGAAACAGGTAATTTTATTTTTGGAAATACAGTACCCACCAAAAATATGGACACACTTACAGTGCATGTGGAAGTTCCCATATATGCTGAGCACTTCTTAGCTGCTTTTCCTTCACTCTGCGGTCCAACTCAGCCCAAACCAATTAAATTGGGTTCTGGTTAGGTGGTTTGAGGGTCAGGTCATTGTCCTGTTGAAAAACTCACTAAGCGCAAAGCGCAGATGCAAGAGTGTATCGCTGCATAATTCTGTGGTAGTCCTGCCGGTTGACTAAATCTAAATAAATCAATTGTGCTGTTATTCTGAAGCCTCAATGCAGTCTTTGCCAATATATACATTATAAATCATATATTGTTGTTGGTTAATTAACTAAAATAACCTCATAAAATATCTGGAGCCTCCTTGGCCTTTTAAAAGCTCTGTCTGATGATGTGGGAGTTAGGAACAAAGATATTTACAAACAAAGCCATGACTGGCTGCAAGGCTTTTATTAAGATCTCCATTAGCCAATAATTCCATATTGACATAATACAAAATCTTCGTATCGAAGTATGGCACAAGACCCGAGATGATCTAAATATAAATTAGAGTGTAACAAAAAATACACTGCCCATTAGATTCATGTCTAACATTCTAATCATCATGAGTGTACATGTTTAATCACAAGTTGCAACAGGGAGACAACCCCAGCACTGAAGCCAAGTAATTCTCTACCAGGCTTTCCCTGAGCAGGACCATACATCCTAATCTCACATGTTCGGTAAACCTATTACAAAATAGGTGTCACAAAGCAGTGAATCACAAAATCTTCTCATATAGTTTATATCAGTCTTGCAATCTATTGCTTCCCTGAGACAATTAATGGTATCGCTTTATACATTTGCACAGGATCTCTGTACCTTGACCTTGTTGCAGTTTACTGCCTGAAATAGTCTTTGATCAGATCTTACTATTAGACCTGTTCATAAAATAATCAGGGTCCCCTTGAACCTGTGAGCTCTGTATTTTCCATCTTTTACATTCTATGCTCTGTTTACCCTAGCCTACATAGTCCGCTTTAGATGATATTCCATACAAACCTAGTTGACCTATCTGACATTTACTAATTTAAGTAAAGTAACAAAATAACTGAGCTGGGAGATTTATTATATTTCTTCAAGATGCACTAAAAATGGCGTGGTTGAGCCAATGTGGGTGTCAGAAAATTGTGCAGTCATATGTGTGTGTGTCAATGTGCCCCATGTCATCAAATTCACTCACAATTTCCTAGCAAACCGAGGTATGATATTTATTCTAGTGAATGCACACGCACATATGAACAACAAATTATACTTCCAGACAAAAATGGGAAGTTTTAAAAAAGGTTATGTTAGTTATATACATAAGTCCCAAACCGCATCTTAAGCACTCCCTCCTACTGACTTATGTGTTTAGCAACTATTAAAAGTTGCATGCGTTCATATGGCTTAATAGTGCTGTGTGTTGCTTTGCTTTCATTATGGCTGGCTCAGAGATTTGACTTGGGCACTGAGAAAATACATGTATTTTCATTACAAACAAAAGAGGTAATAATAATACATTGTTTTTGTGGGATATTTTATGAGTCCCTTATTGTACAAAGATGACTGAGAACATATTCTCACTTACAGCAATGACCAAGGTTTAACTGCCTTACTCAAGGCTGGCTCGGGGATTCGATCTAAGACACTTTTGTCAACCCGTCAGATGCACCAACCATTAGTCTACAGCTAGGCAGTAGGTTACCTTCCATCATGTTAGCAATGCTAAGCATAAGGCCTAGGGGCGTGGTCCAGCAGTGCTGCAAAATAGGTTTGAGTCCAGATCTCAGAAAAATAGAACGTCTCTGTCTTTCTTCACTGTACATGCCCATTATAGCTTGTAAACGCCTGGGGGGAAAAATATTTTAAGAAAATTAAAGACAAAAGAATGCTGAGCATCTCTTTATTCCAGGACTTTCTTCCCAACATCCCAAAAATATAAAAATACACAACATGTTTAAAACAAATCCCCTGACCCAGATGAATGATAATTTTTCAATTATAAACTGGGTGCTCAGAATATTGAATTGATTGGCTGATAGCTGAGGTATATGACACCTTATCCCATGACATCACATTTTTACTGCTATAATTGAGTAAGAAGCTCTGCTTGTAATGGCCATAATGCATCTGAGATTTGTGTTATATTGTCAATACCACAGTGAAGCACTGTGTTCAGGCATGCAGCAATTTGTCGTACATAAAAACAACTCTTAGCTGCGCTAGAGTGGCAATATACCACACCCTCTCATGCAGTATTGGTTAATTAGTCAGCTTTGATTGAAGTCATCATTTTGTCCAAAAAGATCTATCCCATTTGAACAGGTTGAAAATCCCTGTTTAAATAAAACAGGTGTTAAATGACATTCTAGGGATTCTAGAGCGGGCCCTAAACGATTGCTATGACATTGCTGTTTGCTGTTTGTATTTATTGAAGTGAATAAATTAGGCTTACCAGAGTAGCTGTGTTTTACTGAAATAGATGTTTTTGCATTCTTTCTCCAGATTGCCTTCCTTTATGAGTTATACATGTGTTGTAGACACACAGAAAATTACTCAGTAAATGAACATGCATAATCAATGGAATGGCAACATTTTTACAGGGCAGGTCCCTGGCTTTGCATGTAATGCGTCATACTCTGGCTTAGTTGAATCCCCTTATGATGCACAAGAACAAACATTCAACATTTCTTTCTCTGGTTTAATAGAGATTGTTTTGGTTCTTTTGTAGAAAAAAAAATAATAATAATAATAATTTGTCATACAGATACATTCACTTGTCACAGTATAATGTGTTGCTTGTGTTTTTAAGTGCCAAACTGTTCCAAAACATTTTAGGTTTTGAATAGAACCTTTTCAGAAATCATATAGATGTCGTAACATTTTTGTTGAGTCAAATTCTTTCTTTACATAAAAACAGAAAAAAGTTTTTAAGGATAAATAAAGTTGCCTAGTTACAAAACTGAAACAAGATAAACAGTACTAGCATGCATGCACAACATTTGTCAATAAGCTTCCAAGACTTTGAACGAGGAGAATGGCTTGACAAAGTGGTAGTCCAGATTCCCACAGTGTGGGCACTGCTGCACGTTGCTGTACTCTGAGAAGTACTGCATTCCCACCCTGACATCTATGACTGGCTTGCCACAGTGCTTGCAGTTCAGACGAGCCTAGGAAAACAAATAGAGGAAATGGATGATCGCTAGCAGTTGATTATGCAATCCATCAAAACAGATAGGAAGAGGTCAAGCCACAATGCAAAACAAGAATGAGTTATTAACATTAACATACCCTTGGTCTGCCTGTGGCAGCACACAGGCTGACCCAAAGATGAATTACTATTTATGAGAAGAAAATAATGTATTAGGGGATAATTGTCCATTTACCTGACAACACGGTGTGGCGGCCAGTATATCGTAAGTGTACATAGTCCCCAACTGGTGCCAGCTCCCATCCCACCTGGACTTGCACTTGATACAGACGATTTTATGGACTCCCTCCAGACAGTCGACACAGATTGCATACAGGTGCATCAACCTCCCTTTAAAAGAAAGACAATACTGTTGTTTAACAGAATCCACAGTACGCCAAAACATGAAAGTAAGTGCATGAAAGTGATCTAATTAAAATGGATATGAATCATGCACATCAAAGACTGAAGATCACATCAATAGTCCACTGTTTTAATTAATCCATGTAATTAATACAAAAAAGCTGCCTGCCAAAAAAAAACGGATCGAATTAATGGATATAAATGACATAGGTGATTATATTTGTCTGGCATAATTATCAAATACAATTTTCAGTAAAAGTTGTTATTGTATATTGCTAGTGCAAGGTTTATAGAGGGACCGTATCTCAGGAACACACAAAAGATAATTCCCTCCACGGTAAATATTTGAAAACACAAACAAAAATATTAATGTAAAGCGTTGTCTGTCCAACCCCATTTCACACTTTAATAATATAAAGCAATTTGTCACAGTAATTGTATTTGAAACCAAAACATATGATTAAAAAGTTCAACACAAGCAAGTATAAGCACTAATTATTAAGTACAGAATAAAGAGTCTGAATACTATTACATGAGATATTTCATATATGACTTATTTAATAAGCTGGCAACATTTCCCCCAAAATATGTTTTGCTTTGTTATTATGGTGCATTGTGTGTAGAGAAAAACATTTTCCAAAAGCACAGCACATTTTAAAGTAGACACAAGTTGGTTTCACCCTGTTACTTCTGAACCTTAAAACATGCAAATCTAAAACCACCCGTGGTCAAGATTAAGGCTGACCCTTTTCACATTTGTTTGACTCAGCTAATCATTAAGTGTCATAAATAATTCTTCATTTATTATTATAGCCACCAGAAATTCCAGGTATCAAAATGTGGGTCTTGTTACCGATTGCGTTGCTATTGTTTTGTGGAAGGTTTTTGTTGCAAGGTTGAGTAAACATTTCAGTTTTTAGCCACATTGAATGATGGGTAGCTAGCCACACTGAATGCTAGTTACCTAGCAACACCAAGTGGTGCCTCACCGTGACGTCAGCAGTAGTTTGGTAGGCAAACCACCGGTGAGGCCTCTCTTTCAAACCCTCAGCTCCGTAACACTTGCTGAGTTCCACGATGTGCCCGACTAGGTACTTTGGAGAAGGGAAACAACTTGCTGTTTTTAACCTGCCGTTAGGAGTTTTGCTGCTTTATCTGTGTTAACTTACTGCCAGTACACAGCTGGACACCGGATACAGCAGGTGCGACTGCAACCACACTTTACAATTTCCTTGGAAATATACCTTTTCTAGTTTTATGTAGTTACATGCATGCCAGTGCACCTGGGTGGGGGTGAACAGCCACTGCCCTTCGGCTCTTCCATTGAGTGCCCTCCTGCCTGGATGTTATTTTTTAAATAATATATATTTTCAAAACACAACTAAAGAGTACGTAGTAACATGAAAAATAGACACTCAAGTGAAAAACAGAACACCCTTTCCTTCCCTATGGTTTTGTCTAAATTTAAACTTACTGCGCTTCTCATGTTTAATGCGTCGCCCACCAGCTGGTTAGCTCATATTTCAAGCGCCTTGGCAAGGTAAGTCTGTTGCAGGTACGATCCGATAAATATTCAAAAGATGCTGGTTGCCTAGCCAGTTACTCTAAGCTTTAGTGGTGCTAGCTAAAAATGGGTTACTCAGCAGTAATAGTGCAATACAGTAGCTACATTAAATCAACAAATCTGAAACGTTACTAGGTTCAGCTAGATACTCTCAGTAGGCAGACACATTTGTATTCAGAAATAAAGATACCATCAGTTAATTTATTGATCAGTTCAGGAGGTCTGTTTATCCTTTCTACATTTGCATTAGATGACGAAGATAGGCTAATATACTAGGCTAATATACTGGGACTTGGCTGCTGTTCATAATGCTGTTCATTATTATTATTATTAATATTTGGTACAGAAACCTCTGTTTGCAATTACAGAGATCATTCGTTTCCTGTAGTTCTTGACCAGGTTTGCACACACTGCAGCATTTTGGCCCAATCCTCCGTACCTTCTCCAGAACCTTCAGGTTTTGGGGCTGTCGCTGGGCAATACAGACTTTCAGCTCCCTCCAAAGATTTTCTATTGGTTTCAGGTCTGGAGACTGGCTAGGCCACTCCAGGACCTTGAGATGCTTCTTACGGAGCCACTCCTTAGTTGCCCTGGCTGTGTGTT
The DNA here is from genome assembly GCA_016801125.1 of Novumbra hubbsi. Classification (NCBI taxonomy): domain Eukaryota; kingdom Metazoa; phylum Chordata; class Actinopteri; order Esociformes; family Umbridae; genus Novumbra; species Novumbra hubbsi. The sequence goes on along the minus strand of JACXGK010000095.1, from coordinate 93,260 downwards.
TCGGGTCGTTATCATGCTGGAAGACCCAGAAACGACCAATCTTCAATGCTCTTACTGAGGGAAGGAGGTTGTTGGCCAAGATCTCGCGAAACATGGCCCCATCCATCCTCCCCTCAATGCGGTGCAGTCGTCCTGTACCCTTTGCAGAAAAGCATCCCCAAAGAATGATGTTTCCACCTCCATGCTTCACGGTTGGGATGGTGTTCTTGGGGTTGTACTCATCCTTCTTCTTCCTCCAAACACGGCGAGTGGACTTTAGACGATAAAGCTCTATTTTTGCCTCATCAGACCACATGAACTCCTCCCATTCCTCCTCTGGATCATCTAGATGGTCATTGGCAAACTTTGTACGGGCCTGGACATGCGCTGGCTTGAGCAAGGGGAACTTGCGTGCGCTACAGGATTTTAATACACGACGACGAAAGTCTCTTTGAGACTGTGGTCCCAGCTATCTTCAGGTCATTGACCAGGTCCTGCCGTGTAGTTCTGGGCTGATCCCTCACCTTCCTCATGATCATTGATGCCCCACGAGGTGAGATCTTGCATGGAGCCCCAGACCAAGGGTGATTGACCATAATCTTGAACTTCTTCTATTTTCTAATAATTGCGCCAACAGTTGTTGCCTTCTCACCAAGCTGCTTGCCTATTGTCCTGTAGCCCATCCCAGCCTTGTGCAGGTCTAGAATTTGATCCCTGATGTCCTTACACAGCTCTCTGGTCTTGGCCATTGTGGAGAGGTTGGAGTCTGTTTGATTGAGTGTGTGGACAGGTGCCTTTTCTACAGGTAACGAGTTCAAACAGGTGCAGTTAATACAGGTAATGAGTGGAGAACAGGAGGGCTTCTTAAAGAAAACCTAACAGGTCTGTGAGGGCCGGAATTCTTACTAGTTGGTAGGTGATCAAATTCTTATGTCATGCTATAAAATGCTAATTAATTACTCAATTAATCAAATACTTGTGCTCCCCACTGTATTTATATAAACATATATATATATATATACAGTGGGGAGCACAAGTATTTGATACACTGTCAATTTTGCAGGTTTTCCTACTTACAAAGTATGTATAGTTCTGTAATTTTTATCATAGGTACACTTCAACTGTGAGAGGTGGAATCTAAAACAAAAATCCAGAAAATCACATTGTATGATTTTTGAGTAATTAATTAGCATTAACATTTTATTATTCTTGTTTTATATTTTGTATACCAAAAATTCCAGTAAACCGGTAACCATGCATATACACACACACACACATTTACCCTTCAGATGTCTGTGCACAGGCATGGTTACCAGTTTACTGTTTTATATTTTTGTATACAAAATATAAAACAAGAATAATAAAATGTTTGTCTTGCAATATTTTACTAGGTAGTTTGTTTTAACAACCAAATGGTTTGATTCAGTTTGATATTGACACTGTTCCAACAACCTACCTTGCAGGTGGCACGGCACATCGTACTCTATCTCATCGTGCCTGGAGGGGCTCAAGAACAGTGTCCCGTCCACCAGGGGGAACTGCTCGAAGACGGGCAAGGTGCGGTGGCACAGGGCACAGTTGACCACGTTCCGGTGGCTGGCACTCAGAGCTGACAGGATGAACCTCCTCAGGTCCTCACCCTGGCCTGCCTGAGCGTCATCTTCCATACGGACATGGTAGGTGTTGAGCTTGTGCCTGGGGATGTGCGTGAGCAGCTCTGTGAGGTCGAGCCTTCGGAGGAATTGCACCGGGTTGTCCCCGGGGGTCAGTCTCGGCAGGGGCATGATGGTGTGATCCAGGTGGCCCCCGCGACCCAGCATCCCACTAGCCAGCATGTGTTTCCGGTGGGCCTCCATGTGCACCGCGTTCTTCAGGAACTCCCCTAGGTGCCGGGAGCTGCGGGGCCCAGCGAAGGCTGGCGGGGAGAAGAAGGAGAACCCTGACGGAGGCGACTGGCCCGGGGAATCACAGGGTGAGCGCATGCCCAGGCTGCTCCCACAAAACAAGCCCCCGTGGCCCCTCTCTTGGGAGTTCTGCCGGTCTACTGACAGCCGGCGGGGCATCTCCTGACTGGAGGCTCTGTGAGCCAGCTTGACACCCCCAGGCAGCTTGCCCTTCTTGGGGTCATCGGGGGACTCCAGCCCACCTCCGCACGCACCGGCTGGGCTGTTCAACTTCCCCGTGCTCTTCTCCAGGGGCATCTTCTTCTTAACCTCCGTCACTCGCTTCACTTGGTACCAGTCCGTGTCTTTCTTAAGGTGGCCCTGGCCACAGCGGCAGGAGCAGAAGCGGAAAGCCAGGTCATATCCCTTTTTAGTCCACATGTTCTGTCTGCACTGCTTTTCGTTCCAGCTCCGGGCCCTTCCAATGCAGTTGAACTGGACCAGGATGCTGCTCTCCCACTCGTAGAAGCACTGCAGGTGCATCCAGTTTCCATAGGGGCAGCTATCACTGTTGCACACCACGCGTTGATAATCATCCTTCTCCAGGTTAATGTCTCTGGCCAGACTGCACACATGTGGGGTGGCACAAGGGGCCTCTGCAAGACACAAAAACAACCGTTACTTTACTCTTGACTCTTCATACCATGCGTGTGACCAGAAAATAAAAACACGAAGTGCTGATTGGATGTGAATTGTGATTCTATGTAATCACTCCTTGGAGTGAACCATTAAACCACCAGTGTAAGGGTTTGACCTTGCAGTGAAGTATTTGCTAATTGCTGAAAGCTATAAAAAATATAAAAAAAGCCTATTTTCTAAACTGACCTAGTGATGATGTTGGTACATTTGGTAGTAGTGTTAACATGGCCAGAATGCTGAAGTGGTAGAAAAGAAGGGGTGGAAAATGGTAGAAAATGTTCTGAATGGTTATGCCCAAATAAATATTTCAAGTGAATTCTAAGCATCGGCTACTGGTGCACATGTACTGCTGCAACATGGGTTGGAATCCAGATCACTGTGCTTTCAGGGAAAACTCTCCCCTATATCCATCTTTCCTGTCAGATAAAAGATCAATGGCCAAATATTGCTTTCCATGTCAGAAACAATTGGATGAACATTTATCTTTATAGAAGGGGACCACATAAGCACTGTCCAGAACAAATCCAATGTGGAAGGTATATATGTATCAAGATTCAATGTAGTTTGAATGCTCTTGTTTTTTTTTATATGATCTGAAAATATTGATCGCTAAACTATTTGAAAATATAGCTATAAGAGAACAAGCTTTGGAGAGATAAGAGCTGAAAACAGGTAACACACTTGAGAGATACAGGAGATTTGCCCCAGGCACATACATAGCTGTATTAGTGATGCTCTATAGATTAACCAGTTCTCCCGCACAAAGAAAATAAACAATCACATTAAACAACAAAACAGATGTTGACTTTTTGGCTCCTGATCACAGTTGTAAACTGTGGCAGATCGTTCACTACAGTAGGACGACGTCTCAGTTTGAACACTGTACACGGCATGCTCTGGCACCGCACAAAACAAGAGCCCTTATCGAGTTTTAACCTGTTACTGTACATACAGGTCACATGAAAGTTGTTGTGAATCAATGGTGTTCCACAGTGATTGGGTAGACAGTTATGACTGACTATGTCTCTTTGACCAAGAGCCCCCTGAACACAAATGGCCATTAATGGCTGACAGTCATTTTCACCAAGGCTGCGGTAAACAAGCTTGCCAAGCAGACTGCCTTCTCACGTGATACTTGGGATATCTCCCTGCCAGTGTAATTGAAATTGCTCATATAGATTTTAGGGAGTATAAGAAAATAATTGTTGGAGAATTAGGCTGATTTAAAACCAGATTGAAGTCTCCCAGTCAATCCTGATCTGGCTCTACACATCAGTCGTACAGTCCATCCTCACCTACTCCATTTTCTTCTGGTTGGGGCGGTATACTGTAACCCAATGTGCATTCTGCAGAGAAGGTTGTTGGCTGCCACCTACCCTCATACATGACTCCAGGCCAAGGAAGCGTGCATAGCTAACCCTTTCCCTGGCCACACCCGCTGTTCTAAATAAAATAATAATATCCACCAATAGGCTTAGGGTAAGCTGGCGGTAAAGCTCTGTTACTACCAAAACATCCAGCCACCTGAATCGTTCCTTTTCCCATGCTGTGACCCTCCCTTAACTGGCCATCTGTTCCAGAAAAACGGTCAACTGAACAGCTGCACAATACTGGACCAAAAACTCAGCTCTCTGCATCAAGATTAGATACATAAACTGGAAGTAAATGTGCACATCAAATGTATTGGGTTCTTCCTGGCTGTCTTCCTCCACCTCCGTACCCCACGTCGCTGTGGTAGTACGGCATCAGGGGAAGGCACGGCCGGGCATTGTACCCTTCTTTCCTTGAGCCTTTTCTCCCGCTTCTCCCCTTAGCTACTCTTTGGGAGCCCTTGAACACCTGCCTCCGATGAGGTCCCAGCGGGAAGCAGCTGTCCAGGACACGGGCCCCCCGGAGGAATCCAGAAGCCGCCGGAGCGATGCTGACGCAGCAGGTTTGCGTGTGTTTGCAACAGAGATGTTTACCGCAAGCAGCAACATTACACTATGTACAATTCTGGGTATGTGTAATTGTACTTAGCAAATAAATGTAATCCTGATGCAGTCAAAACACATCGCAACTGAACACCGAATTTTGGTAAAAGTAGTTATTTGTGAGTGTGCCCTATTGAGAGTATCACAGAAATCAAATAATCATATCATGATTATTTATGCAAACACTTGAAAGCAACACAACAAAGCCACCTGGTTGCATATATTGGTTAGACCGGACACACCTATATTGCAGTCCAGACGTATTTGGACATGTTTTGTTGTTTTGGTACAGTACTCCAGCACTATTGAAATTATATGAAATGATACATGACTAAAAGGTCCAAATGCAGATTGATCTAACTACAAGACCATTTCACTTTTTAGCTTTCCTTGGTTGTTTTAGGTGAATGGTTTTGGGTCATTGTCCCGGTGAAGTGCTGTGCAACGCGTTTTGAGTCATTTAATTGGTATGAGCAGACAAGACATTCTTAACACTTGAAAACGCATCCTACTGGCACCGTCAAAAGTGACTTACGACAAGTGCGCTATTTCCAGTAAATGTTTTTGGCAATGCAATTCTACAGCAGAAGTACGCCACTAGACCACTCAATTAATGCGTTGTTTTCAATAGCAAGTGCTGGAAGGACAACATATAATTAACATAGCACGCGTTAGTTCACAAAGGCATGTCTCATGCAAATGTCTAAAACTAAATATTCAGTACTTGGGGTGTAACGGTACACTTATCCATACTGTTCGGATTTGGGCGCGTTTTGATCCGAATGAAAATAATCTAGTTGGTAATTCACGTTACCTTTTTTGTTTGCGGAACTAAAAATCTAAAACACCGAGTTTCCCCCGGAGACGGATCTTGGCGCCGTAGCTTAGCAACTGAAGTAGCCTAGTAGTCTCGTAAATAAATATGAAGAACGCAAACGACAAACCAGAGCTTGTGGAGTAAACCCTCCCAAATCATTCTGGTCTACCGTTTGGCGAAATTACGGCTTTCAAGTTAACTACAGTGGCAATGAGCAAAGATCCCAACTTCATAATAAAAAATAATGAAATAATGTTTTTTCCAATGTCTTAAAATCCGAGTTACGTACCAAATTGTGCGTATGGTTGTCAAATATACGCTTTATTTTATTCTCATCAGACCATAAAATCTTCTTTCGCTTGTTCTCAGTGTCTCCCACGTTTCTCTTGAAAACTCTAGCCAAGATTTTCATTTTTTTTTTTTGCACCTCTCCCGTAAATGCCACTTTTGTGAAGCACCCGGCCTATTGTTGCAGTATGCACTTTGCCTCCCAACTAAGACATGGAAAACAAATAATTTTAGAGTTACCATAGGACTCTTGGTGTCCTCCTTGACTAGCGCCCTTCTCTTCAGGATACTTAATTGTTGAGGACACCTTGTACTACACAGACTCACAGTCGTGCCATTCTCTCTCCATTTCTCAATAATGGAATTCTTTTGAAGAAAACCTTATTCAGTATTTTCATTGAATGTTCTTTCGACTTCATACGTTTTTGTTAAGGATTGTAATAACCAACTGTGGGACCTCCACAAAAAGGGCTTCACAGTCAAGGATATTGCTAGTGAGTTTGCACCTAAATCTACCATTTATCAGATAATCTAGAACTTCAATGAGAGAGGTGAACTTCAATGATGCCACTGTATAAACAATCACAATAAACCAAACAAATTTCCAAACAAATCAAGTCACAATCTAAGACATTGTTGTAACTGAACACATACGGTTCAACATGATTTAGCTTGTATTATTCATGCATAAGACTTGTGAGCCAGGCCTCTTAGCTCTCTGCCTGAAAAAGGCCCTCACACTTCAACTAGATAAACAGTTCAGGGCGTACAATACAATAAATATTTATTATGCCCTATTTTTACAGAGAATGTTGGCTGTATTGGATTTTATGCAATATTCCTTTCTCCAGGATGAGTGGTTGATGAAGACCAAATTGCTACATTTCAGAAACATATTACTGGCCATTTTGGTCTGAATTATGCAGTTATGTTGTCAACAAACTATCTAGCTGTCACAAGATTGGTATTATTAAATACTTGGCAATCTTCCTTGCATGGCTAACCTGATACTTACCAAGTGTCTCAAACCTAGTGGTGTGTGACCAAATAAATTGTTCTTATGGGGGCACAGCTTTCTGTGTGGAAGTTACAAAGATATTCACCTACTACAAAGAAGTGTGCACCTTTGTGACCTACTTTAACTCAGTGCATTCAAAAAACATAGAACATGTGCAACGTACAGTAGTGCCTGAAAGTTACATGAGATGACTGCATAGACATTGTTTTATTAATTTAGGCTTTTCTTTGCCTCAAGAGTGCAATTGGTTTTGCTTATATGATTACTTTGTCCCTATAGACATTTAGGAGAACAAATAGTGACAATGGACTGTCAGAGCCGGTCTAACATTTGGAAGGGAAGGGCTCTACCTAACAACATTTGTATTCAGAAATGACAATCCAAAACCTAGCTGCACAGTTGTTTCATGCTAAAACAACTGGACATGAACTCTGAAATTTGAAAAATTTGTCTGCTCAGATACAATCAAATTCGGTAGTCCGCACGTCACCGCCATAAAATACCAGCAGCAAAAAATGCAAATGCCACACCTAAAATCACCTTTTCTTAGCTTTTGTGCATGGACAAGCAATGCAATGACGCACACCTAGCCAAGAATTAGCTCGTCAGCCAATCTTCGAATTACTTTCATCACAAAAAAATTAACCGAATATGTACAAATGATTACACAGTACACAGTTTATTCATGTTAATACCCTAGATAAAAGTTGACAGTCTACACTTTAACCTTATATAAATAGATTCACCTCAAATCCAATATGCTGGATGACAAAGCCAAAACAACAAAACTTGTATACCAGTCTAAGCACTCATGGACGGCACTACATCGTTGTTTTGCAGGTCAGATGTGTCTGCATAGTCTTGACAACAGACTTTTATAAACATTCATTTTTAAAAGATTCCTTCAATTTTGTGTAGATTATAAAAAGTACAAATATTGTACCTACAACACTATAAGCAGTATTCTACTGTCAACTTTGATAATCCGCCATGTGCGGCTGCCTGGGGAATACCTATCTCTAATACATATATAGTGAACAAATAGGCTAGGACGTAGTCCGCACATGCGCATCAGCCTCTTGAACTTCTGCAGCCACGGCGTAAAAGACACGTTACTAAAGAAGTACGGGACTCATTAATACTAAAATGAATGTCAGGGAATCTGGTGCTGCCACTTGTGACGTCATCTGGAGCATGTGTGGGTGTGTGCACGTCTGTCACGTGTGTGCTTGCAAGCGGGTGGTAGATATGCTTCTTTTATTTCCTGAACATCGTCGTCTTCGCCCTCATGGTTTCTATTTCGTGTATTGTGCATATCTACACCCCTCCCAAAAGAAAACTCAGTTCAGATGTATATTAAATAATAATACATAATAAAAACATCAGTCTATGCTTCTGCAACAAGATGTGAGTCATCAACTGCCAGGGTGTGATCCGAACATAAAACTGAGGCGGTGTAATGAATTCCATCATTGGTCAACCATTACCCCCCATCAGATATAAAACATAGGCCAGGCCTACCTGTATATTTTCAACAAAAATAATAATGACAGTAAGTAGGCATTGTAGAACGTTAATAACACTACAGTATATGGAGACTATATGTACATCCAGTTGTATGGCTTATAAACACGGCATGAAATTAAGTTGAACTTGAGCAGACAAGCGGTACATGATAGCACCATCCTTCAGCAAGGCCACGACAAAACTGAAACGGTGCACGCGTGCGTCGCAGTGCATATAGCTCAACGCAACCTTTATATATCTGCATAACGTTGGTTGGAAATTGAACAATACCACGTGAGTTGCACAGTCGTTAACAACAATACACTGGAAAGTGAACTAGCGACGTCTAAATGCAATTTAGCCATTGCAGTAACTTAGATAACGCATGTACGGACACAATTTGACTCTTACCACTTGTATGAGCATTTAATGGTGCAGCTGTAGCCCCCAACGATGGAGTTGTTGTTGTTGTTGTTAGCCCTGGTGCTCCTCCTGTTGCGGCAGCACTGGCTCCATTTTCTTGTTCATCTCCACTACTATTAGTGCGTTGTTTTCTCTTCCCCTTGTTGCTTTTCTGGTTGGGCATTTTACTGATCCAAATATTTATAATTCAGCCTATAAACGACCGTTTGACATTTCTGCGGACTCCATTTGAATCCCACTTGTGAGGTGCTATAATTCTCTCTTCTTGATTGCTGGTGGTTGTTTTATGGCACCATCCAGATTTCTGCAGTTGTGACAGCTAAGGTAAGATACGAAGAAGGCGTGTCCTTTTCTTGTTTTGATTCCTGCTCTGAAATCGGTCAGGCGCTGTTCTGTTTTCCTCCTGCCTCCACGACGAAACATGGCTCCGCCCCCCGACCCTAGCTGTAAGTTATTATTAGATCTAACAAGGGAGTCCCAAGCAACACTTTGGCCGTTTGGCCTTTTTAAGAAAGGGGAATCCATAGCAACATCTTAAGTTCAAGTCGGCGTTGTATTTGGGCTTCCTAAGGTATACTGAAGGCCAATACTTTGACCCCTTTTACATTTACATGTTAGTAATATGGTTAGTATAAACTATTTTAACAAACAATATAGATTTTGATACGTGTCAAAATGTGTATATTATGGTTATAGTACCTGTATGCATTGAATGTGTATATCAAGAATAAAATCAGGCAGCAAATTGAAGGTTGTTCTTTAGTTAATGGTCATTCAAACTTCTAAACAGTTACAGTTCATTGTCAACCACACTTAATTTGATGACAGAATTGTATAACTCATTTTGGATACATGAAGTAGGCCACAACATACAGCATGTGGGGTTTTTTTTGTCTATAATTCTTATTGTGACAAATGAGAACATCCAACACATCATTCATATACAACATAATGAACATGAAGCACGTAATGTTGCTTATTACAAGGACTATTCTATAACGTTTGCATATCATTCCACTTTATGAAATGAGGGAAGTGTGTATTCTAAATAAGAAGTCTAATTTCAAGAAGTCAGTTTAACATATAGTTGTGTGGATTATGTCCTGAGAATCATTACAAAATCAACTTTTTATTTGGCACAAATCTCCCTGTAATAATAATAATAATAATTGCACAGGAAATCCATTGGCTTAATCCCCCTTGCAAAGGCAAAGGTTTGTTTGTGGTCAGTAGCGAAAAGACAGTCTTGCAAACATATAAAAGCTTAATATTCTATACTCAAATGCTTAACATTAGCATGAATACAAATACATCATGTGCAAAAGCCTCTCTTGAAGCACTTGCCACAAAAGGTAGCAAATTGACCATGTAAACAATAAATTAAATTTACATTTGGTAATCTTGGTTTTAAATAGGTGTAATTTGTTTCCTATAAATTCTAGTAGCATTTCATCCCCTATAAAATATTCCTTATGACAAGAACAATATGCTAATGCAGTGTACAAAATGTTACATTCTCAGCCTGTTTCAAGACCTGCCCATGTGTATTCTTGAAATTGTATAAAAATGTTGATCTGTGATCCCAAAGTTATTCTTTACATTTACATTCTACTACAATGGTGAGGAGCAGGCAAATCAAGCATGTTGCTGCACCTGCTATGACATCAGCTAAGCTCAGGATGTTAACAATAAAACTCTGATAACAGTAACTCAAAGACAAGCTTGACCTTTCACCTGAATAATGACGGTCTTCAGCTTCATGCCTGTAAAAGTGTGATATCCACATGGTCATGGACACCTTGTAGGAGCAGCTCCCCTTCAAACGTAATGATCTTCTTTCTCTTGGCGGCCCTCAGAGTCCCAACCAAAGCCTCAAATATATTGGCACACCTATCATCATTGAACAGGACACCAAATTTCACACACATTTGTCCATCAGCATCTGTGTAAAAAAAAAAAGAAAATGTTTTAGTAAGGGGAAAACCAGTTTTCTGAAATACCTGTGATTGGCAAAACTGTGCAAGTAATAGGCCAGTTTACTGTAAACACAAAGAAACATTGAACAATGAAAAGAAACCATTAATGTATTGTGATCTTAAATAGATTTATTTCCCCCAATTAGATCTGTGGTATTGTCTTCCAAGCTTTTTGTTAGAGTTGCCTGAAAATTAGCCTTTGACTGAGTGCTTGCTTTTAGTTTTTTAGTAATCTAACACAGCTTCAACTATGCTTAATTTGACGCGCTAATGTGGACTAACAAGTATCATGAGTGACCTTAAAGTACTGTTCATCAGATATGTTTTTGGGTTCCACTTAGTTTCATCTTAAGCTTGCCCAGTTTCTTTCAGACATTTGTATTGTATTGTATTACTTAATCGAATGTATTCTAATATTATATAGTATGTACAAGCAGATCAACACTTAATGCCCACATAAACAGCTTTAAACAGTATACCCCAATGTTCTGTCTTACTAAGCTAGGCTTCCCCACAATACTTTCAAAAGTATAAACAGTTCAGTTTAATAGTGAATAGTACTGAAATAGGATGTGGCAGCAACAGAGCACATAAGGGGAAGCATGGCTCTGTAACAACAACAACAACAAAAAAGCCAGCCCGGGGATTTTCAAAAGCATGAGAAAGGACGCAGTGGAGCTAATACGAGATGGTTATTTGAAACAGTCCGAGAACTGTTCACAAATGGTTGCTCCACTGACAGAGGATAAAGAATTGTCCAAATGAAAACTAAAATCAGGCTCACTTCCATTAAACACAAAAAAATTATTTGAGGGTGAAAAGTAAATGGAACATAAAATATATGTTCTCTCACAGCTGAAGGACAAACATGGGAAACCCCAGTAGATTGTGGTACAAACTGTACATTTTGATAACTGTCAGTCAAAATGTTTAAAGTTGACCTTTTCTAATATATTTTTAGATGTCTCGTCTGCTTACTACACAAGCTAAGGAGCCAGCCTTTTGAGTCAGAGTTGCATGCATAAATTAGTGATGTCTTGGATATTGGTGATAATAAGTTTAAATATCTGTATAGTCTCACAACATAATACCATTTGTAATATATTTAACTTACTACCATAGAAATAACAGCAATAATTATTGAACATATAATGAATTACTTCTTCAAACACTAAACATGTACAGACTACCATGTAGCTCAGTGGGTAGAGCATGGCACTACCTAACATTCTCAACAATATCCTCTAGTGGACAATTTGTAGTATTAAATCAGAAACTCCACAGGCAAACGTCCCAATCTTTAATTTGATTGTAGTGAAAAGCACTTTTCACATGCCACAATCTTTTTTATTGTTAAAGAATTATTAATAAAAAAGACAGTACAGCTTTTGGCATACTTGACACTCAAAATGCACCAGCATACAACATTGATATTATGATTAACGGCCATTACAGGAAATGCCCTTCTAATCATTTATCATGTAGCAGATCTAATACAGGAAACTCAGTCAAACCCAGGCCCCATCTTGCAAGCGGTGTTGCATTATGGGAATAAAACCTTTGAAACATGAAAAAGAAAGGTGCCTTAGGGTGAAATGTTTTACTGGTTCCTTTTTTATGGTCAGGACAGGCGAGTCACGTGTATTACATGGCCCAAGGTTCATCACTGGGCTTTGCTAAACAAATGTAAAACAAATTGGTGATATACACTATAGTCAGGAATTGTTTATCATCGCCCCATACCAATAAAAACAACAAGAAAACCCTGGTGTCAGCCGAAAGGTTGAAGCCGAAGCCGAATTGATCCCCTGTGAGATGGCTAAAACAGGACAGTTTAAAAAGCGCCAATCACAGATGCACTGTACAGGAACATGAGCCAGAAAAGGCCCGCATCATGTCGATCAAATTGTCAGTGAAGAAAGAAACGTGAAGGGATGACGAGCAACAACAGGCACGGAAAAGAGGTACATTTACAGAACATGATCCTCATCTGCGGCTGAGGGTCAGGGAACAGCCAGATCCACAGCCGTGCTAATTCAACAGTCTCGCATAGAGCACTGATACGTGGAGCCCTTTATCACTTGTTAGGTTGCATTAGTTACTCTTATAAACAAAGTGCATGTTAATTCTGGATTATACTTACTTTTACTGCCAAGCCGTTGGATCTCGTCCACAAGCAAAGACACTTCGTGTTGGACGTTCATTGTCACTAGAATTGTAACAAATTAGTGTCACATGCCAATATGCATATGTACTTGTTAGTAATAGTAAATAATTATTATTTACTTGTTAGTAATAACCCTGTTTACAAATCATAACAATGGCACCGTCTACTCCGGATGACTTCTTTTTCAAACATGACCAAGACATATATGGCTTAATCTGAGATGCCAAGCCCGGCAATATAAAGCACACCAATCTAAATAATGAATCTGAATTTGGCACTGTGTTATAAAATAATACATTCCTTAATGTATCAGGTCTAATACAGGAAACTCAGTCGAACACAGGCCCCATCTTGCAAACTGCGATGCATTATGGGTATAAAACTTTTGAAACATGACAGGTGCCTTAGGGTGAAATGTTTTACTGGTTCCTTTTTTATGGTCACGACAGGTGAGTCACGTGTATTACATGGCTCAAGGTTCAGCACTGGGCTTTACTAAACAAATGTGGCCATTTAAAAATAAATTGGTAAAATACACTATAGTCATTTAATGTTCATCATCTCCCCATACCAGTAAAAATAACAAGAAATTTGTCATCATCCAAAAGTGAATTGATACCCTGCGAGATGGCTAGAAGAAATTACAAAGAATTCTGAAGAAACTTGACGTGGTGAGAATTCAGTGAAAGAAACAAAGCCGTCTACATCTGATGTGTAGTATTCGAAGGTCACTTCACAGAACAATTCTGAGCATTTTGTTGCATCTGGCAAAGTAGTCTTCAAAGAATTGGACTTGTAGGGTGTGTTACAGCCAAGAAACCACACGCACGACTATCAGTGGGTGTTTGAACGTTTTACATTTAGAGGCAAAACAAGTTACTCCTTATGCCTTTTTTCAAAATGAGCAGCAAATGTTATTTTGCACATATCCCATTTGCACAATCCCATGGACTGTATGCCTTCCTCAAAGACCATGCCTATAATTACCAATACCTACACCAAAGCAGGCTAAAGAGTGACGAGGTTCATTAAATATGGTATGGCGAACGTGGCAAACGAAGGACTAGCTAATTCTTTGTTATGATGTGTCATTGTAAACATGTTCTAATTTAATATGTCTCCCCCTATTATTCAGACATCGTAAAGCGTTGTCTGCTCTAAACAACGCTACAGGGAACTTCTGCTCCTTAGCATTGAGGAGCCGAGAAGCATGAGCTAAAACAGGCAAGTGTTGGCCCAGTGATTGTCTGGTTGACACCTGACTCAAAGTCTCCCGGACGTAACAGTCTAGAAAGGGTGTTTTGGTGTTGACTACAGGACGCCATGATGATGATAGGGATGTGCCAGACTTTTACCAATAATAGTAACCTTAGGGGTCTGTAACCATGTAAAATCTAGTCGCACAGACGCTTTATAGGCTGTTTTAATATTTTCAAGTAGTTCTGCGCCGTCACATTTCTACGACCGCACATAAAGATTTAAGTGGGGTATTGTGGGAATGGGTATAACGCAAACCGTACATTCGGAGCCTTACAAAAAGAAAATCTGCGCTACTCTACTTTATGCATATTTGAAGCCAGCACCACTGACCAATGATAAACTAACGCTGTGGAGATTCAGCAAATGTGGAAGTTAATAACAAATAGAACAATTTTAAAGATTTATAAACTGTGTGTTCCAAGTCCTGAAGGCAGACTGGGTGAAAGCCAAGGCATATGAGAACGGTACGATATCACGTTCGTGTTCTAACTGGGTTTGGTAATTCGTTTATAGCAATAAAGCATCTTGAGATTTGTTTTATAATTCAGAATTTTGAACAATGACACTTAACTCAGAAATAATGTTTGTGGAGAGCTTCATACCGCCTAACTCCTTCATATTAAAACACTGCATGCAGATAAAACGTTTTAGTTGGGGGAAATGGTTCATATATGTACATGTAAGTGGTGGATAAAATGTTTTGTGTGCCACTGGGTTACAGGCCATTTATTATTTGAAATCTGGTAGAAATAGGTCACTGATCGCCCCATGCAAAGGCTGCTACATTTACTGTTGTAATCTTAATCTGCGCGTCCAATCCACCGTACTTTGCTAAACATGTCTGATTGGCTATTATGGTTTGTAACCATACAAGGATCCAAACTTGAGTTTTTATGGTGGATTTCTTTCCCTTTTTAAAATGTTTGTAGGACACCATCGTCCAGGAAGAATATTATAAAATGGTTCGAATTTATAATATCTAATCCTAAAGGATTTGTTTTTACTAGGTAGTTATCCTTTTAACGTCAACCCTCAATGCGGAAGTAGTGTAACGCTAACCGGTCACACCCAAGGGAATTTAGAATCACTCAAGTTGAAATACAATCAATGTATTCCGTCCCTAGACACGTTAGTTGACTGTCTTAAATATGTAACTATTAAATAACTCGATCACTGGTTGTCATAATTAATTGAGTAGTTCTTACGAACCCGCCACTATTATCAATACGGCTGACAATGAAAGGAAATGCGGGTGGTTGCCGGCTGAAGTGATGACTGCATAGCGAACTCACGAGGCTATGAATATTACGCACTCGTTTGCATTTTCACATCAGGGCTAAATTGTGAATATGTTGCGGTATTTACCTGAGTTAGAGCGCTATCAAAGGATACGATGCGTGAAGTCGAAATCAATTCAACGGAAGAGCGAAGAGAGACGACGCTGTATTAGTGACGTAAGTACTCCTTTTTTTGCGCGTGTGTGTGTGGTGGTGGGGGTTCCATCTCTTGGACCGGCCCCTAAACTTCTTACACCTGGGGCGGCCAGATGGGTGCAGCAGTTATTTGTGGTTGGTACAATTACCGACAAAATTACTTCAGATATGTATTCACCTGACTGAGAGAGCTATTTAAGGCGCTCAATGTTTGTCGGTACATTTAATGTTAATCTATATAACCTAAAATAGAGGGACTGCGTCAGGTAAATTATTCCACCCTAGTAAATTATTCCACCATAGTGGAACAATTTATGATCAATATGGTAAATATCATCTAAAAACATAGCAAAAATAAGATCAAATGCATTCAGAACACCATAGAATTTTCATCATACTAACCGATTTCCCGAATTTGCAGAGATGCTGGAAATTCAACCAAAGCTAAATTATTTCTAAACAAATTAATTAATTATATATATATATATTTTATGGATAACATTGGTTCAACATTATGGCATGGGATACTTTAAATAACCTTTACCATTCAATACTATAATCAACATTAAAAAAAGATTTACAGTAAAGATAGAGCACAAAGAGCACAGCAACAGAGAGCTGCAAAACACATGAGACGAGAAACAGATGATGACTATTCAAGAACAATTTAACCTACATTAAACAAAAAGCCAAATGAATGGAGAAGGGTGAAAATGCTCAAAACACTTTTTACCTTTGCAGCATAGGAATGCAACAAAGAAAAATGTTTCACAAACTGTTACAATAAATTGAATATTTTATTACACACCACATGACATTTTGAAAACCACAGCAAAGGTCACTTAATACTCAGTTGTAGCTTTCTCTTGTTGTTTTTCCAGAGATGTGCTCACAATTGGCTCCTGCATACGCTTTCACCTACTTGTCTCAGTTCCATACTCTCTCCAATTCTTCCTCCAAACAGGTTGTGTGTATTTTATAATAATGTGATAGCTAACCATTAAAACATGTATTATTAGCAATTTAGGTATTTTGAATGCTCTAGTCTTTAATTGTAATCCCAGTAATTAGAAAAACTCATCATCAGCAGATCAAATGTAAATTATGATGATATGAATATTTAGGAATGGCCTCCTCAAATTTAAACTCTAGACTCAAAGCCTTTTGACAGTCGCAAACAAAGCATTTTTTTGTTTGCGACTGTCTGGGACTTATTTAGGAAATGGACATCATGCTAAAACACATGCTAAATTGCTATTCAAAATCCAGTGTAATAAATGGACTGTGTACTGATGCCATGACTGGGAGATAAGCTTGATTAAGCCAACTCTGTTCTAAGGATGTGATTATGGACACAAAAGAAAGGCACCAAAGAACTATCTTATTTGTGGTTACAGATACAGATGGTGAAGTTGCTTTTCTCTTTTCTTGTCCTTCCATTTGGAGCTGGACAGAAACACATGGGAGCTCAGATCAGGAGGTCATTGAACTTGGGGCCATACTAGAGTATAGAATCTAATTTTCATGTTTGTGTGACCGTTTTTTATTCTTGTATGTATTCTGAGCGGAAGACAACATTTTATGGGAACTGACCAAGGGAAGTTTGTAAGGAGGAACAGCAACAATATGAATTCAGAACAACACATGGCCTTTTGCTGATTATCTTGTCCCCGTGTGAGTAAATAAAGTAACCAACTGCTACATGTGTCTGAGCGTATTCTCCAGGGTTTACTTTCCTGGTTTCTTTTTCTTTAATGTGGACCTCATCGTGGATTTAAAAGGAAACTTCAGCCAAGAAATTGACTGAAACAGGACAGATTGACCCTTCTCCAATGGCACAAAATCATACAGCTTGAAAGTGAGACGGGGGTCTGGTGACACTGGTATGGGCTGTTAAGCTCTTGTTTGTGGTTTTCACGCAGGTAGGGATGTACTGTTCGTGAGCCACTCATTTTACGGAAATGAAAACCACAGTGAAACCACACAAGCTTGTCAGATCAAGTCTGTGACCCGTGTCATGACACCAATATAACAAAATAACTGTCCAACCCACAGAAACCATCATTCCTCAGAATGCACATCACAAAGCACTGTTACCATAGCTCTAGGGTGACAAGTCCACGTTTTTGGTGGCCTTTCCCTGGCTAGAGCGGTCCCCAGAAATGTCCCCATTTTTAACTGTGTGTTACAAACAGTTTGCAAAGTTAAATAATTTATGTGAAAGACAGGTGAGCAACGCCGACCGGTTGATGTCTCAATCGTATTGTGCTTGTTTTGGCCAACGGAGAGGACTGCTCACTATATCAGCTTCATTCACTCTTCTACTAACTGCACTGCTCAAAAAAATTAAGGAAAAACTTAAAACACACATTTGGTCTCAGACTCAATATATGAAAGATCGAAATCTTTACATTGTGGAATTGCTTTAGAACAAAATGACTAAACAACTGCCACTGGAAACCAAAATCACCAACTGAATCCCACCAAAAATCAAAGTAAACAATTTAAATCAAATAACATAGATACATAATTGTCCTGCACCATTAGGAACCAAGGCCCAATGCACCAGCATAAGGTCTGAGGATTTCATCCCGGTACCTAAAGGCAGTCAGAGTGCCTTTGGCTAGCACGCGGAGGTCTATTCAACCCTAAATGGCCTCCCCAGACCAATATCTTTAGTATAAAATGTTGTGTCCTACACAAAAAGTAAAAGCAACAAGTTCATCAGTGTGTAGTTGGCGCTTTGTGTGCTTAATCAAATTAGGTTTTGTAATTACTGTATTGATGTGAAAACATCACATTTTAAATTAGTTTGAAGAATTGTTTGCTTTTGTAAGGGGTGTCTAATGTTTTTTACTGTAAGGTTTTGTGGTTAGTGTGTACGATTTTGCAGAAAATAGCCTATAGTTTCAAAAATAGCACCTAAGCAATCAGAACAAACTGATAAGAACAAAATCAAATGATTTGGATTGGGTTTGGACTGGGATTCCCGATGCCTCGGTGATCTTCAGGTCGATTTGGATCATTGTTCAACATAATGTTTACCAGCTCGAAACTAGTTCCCTTGACAGCTCTGAAGTGGGAAGTATGATATTTCCGAGTTTTTAATGCTGTTCAAGGTCTGTCAAAATCATCAGATATAATCTTCACCCTCTGACCACAGGAACGCCCCCTGGATTCCCGTCGTCCGTATGATGACATCACGGCTCAAAGGAATGGTGGCTCTGACTGATGGAGGAAGGAGCCAAAAGAACCTAAAACTTTACTTCTAACATAATTAGAGGGACTCAAACTTGACTGAAAGGCAGAAACAGCATATGGTACCGGTATATAACCGGAAGAATTCGAATTCTGCTTGATTTACTGTTGAATACCGACGCCTATTCTCGGAAGTTGAAGTGTAACGTTACTGTCTAGTTTAACGTTAACGACGTAAACGTTGGCTACCTGGCTAGCTGATAGCTAACAACAACAGCCTGTAGCTAGCTTATTAGCTAATGTTAACATTAGTCGCAACATCAGTCATTGTTTCATTATTATAGTAACGTTATTGATGAATACATTAGTAATCCAAAATAATCAGTCAGTCGGTACGTGACATTGCGTCTAGGCTGGTTTCTAAGTAAGGGCATTTACGAAGACCCTTTCAGGCATAACGTTAGCTAGCTAGCTATTCTAGCACTTCAGTCAAGCCAGCTTAACTAGCAAGCAAAGCTAAACTGCAACGTCGCTCGTCGCCCTTTCTGGGTCCAGTTTTCGAAAAGTCGGGATAACGAAGCAGCTAGACGCAAATCGGGTACCTTTAATGCCATAATGGAAAGTTTAACATTAACGGATGTGGAGCAGAAATATTACTCCGATTTGTTCGTTTATTGTGATACGGACAACACCAAGAAAGTGGCTTCCAACGGCAGGGTTCTTGACCTTTTCCGGGCGGCCCAGTTACCAAACGAGGTTGTCCTGCAGGTAGGTTACCTATTTTAACTAAGTAGGACGTTGGCTAAATGTATTAAGTAACAATCTGTAACAACTTGTAGACACATGCAGTTAGACAGCTGTGGTGTGCATGTTGACAGTGGTGAACGTGACGAGACACACCTTCTAACGCGTGAGATAGCCAGCTAGCAAAGGGAGAATTCTAGCCACATTACTGTAGCTAAGCACGCTACCCAAGGGAAGTTAGCTAGCTCACAACCAAGTTGCTAACATTATTGACGTGCGTTTTATACACGGCCCTTGGGTTCATTTAAAAACATATTTATTTTCAATGTTCTAGCGAGCACTCTATCGTTGCAATTGTATTGACATGTATACTACATTTTGAAGGATGACTAGGTACCGATTCCGGTGTATTAGTCAACAGCCCGCTTCGTGTTGCATATGTTGCTACTTTCTGGACTGAATGCAAAGTTTGAAATATGACACAATCATATTTTGGTCACCTTGATTCTATCCAGAGGTTAACATGAACATGTGAAGTCAGCAGTATAGTGCGATTCAAAAACTAAGTGGCACTGTCATTATAGTCAAGTCCAACTATGTATTTGTATACGACAATATTCGTCCTGTTCTCAATATGTATTACCCTACTGTCTGAGTAAAATAATTGTTTGGCTGCCTTTTATTCGAAGTGTCAGTTATTGACCTGCTCAGTCTCGGCTAGTTTAAGACACTTTACTTTGGTTAATCTTTGTTCCTATGCTGGGCATGATGGATCTAAAGAAACACTAGACTAACTGTTTTATCTGTATTTGTTCAGTATACAGAGTGCGCTTTCAACTGTTATCCATGAGTTTGAGCTGTGTTCTGGATCTGCCATTTTGACATCCTATTTCCCATTGAGATTTCCCATTGAAATCCCAGGATGCTGACTCATTAGAGCTAGCCTGGTTGCTGAATTTCTTACAAATGTTGGTCTTACCATATAGCATTGCAGTGTTAAAGTCTCAGGGATTGATTTTCTTTTGCTTTAAGTCCTTTACCTCTCCGGATTCAGTTATACCCTTTGGAATCTAAAACAAAATACTAATTATATTGTGAAGACACAAGTCACTTTGCTCAGAAAGAACACAAAGCTACATCTCTCTTCCTGTTTTAGGAAGTAACATCATTTGGAACTGTTTCTGCGAGTAATGGCGGCATTCGTCCCAGTATCGCCTATTTGGTTTAACGTGGTAGTGCAGTAAACATCTTAGGGAGTTTAGGCATGTGTTGCTCTGGAATAGTGACCTTTGTTGTTAACTCTGTCGCAGATCACAGAGCTCTGTGGAGCCACTCGCCTGGGCCACTTCGGAAGGAGCCAATTTTACATTGCACTGAAACTCATTGCTGTAGCCCAGGCTGGACTACCTTTACGGGTGGAAAGCCTAAACTCTGGTGAGTAAACATGTCTAGAATACTCTATCTATTACACATGTGACAACAGAAATACAATGCAATATAGTAACCAGGGAACAACAGATAATGTTTTGCAATATATATTGGGTTTTGGTGGGGTTTCCCTCACAACCAACATGTCTGGGTTGAACAGAGAGATGACATGGTTATGTGTTCTTCAAAGCACCATTTACTGGTCTTGGTACCGCAGGGTTAATTTCATAGCCAACGCTTACAAACCATTTATATCAGTGGATGTACTAAAATACTGATGATGTGGGTTTTGTGGGGCTACCACAACAAATCAACCACGTTGATAATAAATCCATCGTTTCGTTAGGTTAACATGGGATGCATCAAAAAAGAACAATGTGAAAACAACAACGGCTAAATGCTCCAATACATGGTTGAGTTGCACATGTTGTGTGTAGTTTTAGCATCTCTAAACCGTAGGCTACTTGTGCATGTGGAGTTTCGGAGTAAAGCAGCTTCTGATACCTAAAAACAGTCATGTTTCGGGTGGAGCATGCTATGAGTTGTGTGTATGACATTAATCACATGATCCATCTGTAACATGAGTGATTTTATGTTATAGATATATTTATGTATGTGTCAGCAAAACCCCCTGATTAACCAGCTACAGGATGCAGAGATATGGATGGATTTGAGAGAACATGAGGTTGCAGGAAACCAAACCATCTGTGTAGGGTCCACAGGAAGAGAATGGAGAATACCTCAACAGGATATTGAACCGCTGAAAAATTAGACCAGAGAGAGGAGACAAAGACTTAGTGGACAATGAGAACATTACATTCAGACTTGGTGTATATATCTTGATAATTAAGAAAAGAAACTATGTTTAGGTTGTCAGTATCAACATTTTTAATGTAATTAGGCATGCTAGACTACAGCAACTGAGTAGTCAAACCCCTAGGGATTTAAGGCAGTGCTGGTATCTTACATTGTTTCTTGTTAACAGTCAAGGACTTGCCTCTGCCTCGATTTGTTGTGGCAAAAAATGAGCTGGAAGCCAGACACACAGCCTTGTACCCTGACTTGGAGAACCAAGGATCTTACCAAGGTGTGATTCCACGGCCCCCAGGCAGGGGGCAGGTCAAGAAGGGGTCCGCACATGACGTCATCCAGCCCTGTCTGCCCACAGTAGAACCACAGGTCAGTGTGTGACTCCCATATGAAGAAGTTGACTGCATATCATGTCCAAATAGAGCTGAATATGTTGACTACATATCATGTCCAAATAGAGCTGAAGAAGTTGACTACATATCATGTCCAAATAGAGCTGAATATGTTGACTACATATCATGTCCAAATAGAGCTGAAGAAGTTGACTACATATCATGTCCAAATAGAGCTGAAGAAGTTGACTTCTGTTATGTGCCCATCACTGCAGCCAGACACCACATCTCCAGTGGTATCCCCCCACCAATCCCCGCCCAACTCGCCCCACGCCTGGAGGAAGCACAAACGGCAGGCCAGTGGCGGCAACCTGGAGAGAACGCCCGTGGTGGTGGCAGGGGCTGTCTGGACCCCCTTTAGGGAAGCACAATCCGGTACATGTGCCACTCTGCCATCTGCACCCTCTGGGCATATGATTCAGTGGGAGATGTTTCCAATATGTTTTATTGCCTTTCACAATCTTACAGCGCTGGAATGTCTTTAACTTAAGATCAGCCAATTAACGGGACTGGCCATTGTGTCCCAATAGCAAAGGAACTTAGACTTACAACTGTTTAAATCCACATTTGGCTCATTGCCTGTTTTTTTCTCCTTCAGGCGCATTTCATTCTTTGCTTGTTTGTTACATTTGCAAAGACATTGGGAACTTTGTATTTGCAGCTAACTGTGGTGTGTGGTTATTGACCTTCACCGAGAGGCCGTTAAATATGCAGCAGTTGTGTTTGTGTATGATTGTTCTTTTAGTGGCCTGCGGCTGTCTTTTTGTAACAAGCTTTTTGGGAAACTGTACTGGACGTGTCTTGTTATTGAGGATGAGAATCCAATTCGCGTAAGGGTTTGGTGGTCGTTCAGCGGCTATTCGGTATGCTCTCTGCTCCAGCTAGAAGGACTGTGTGGTCCAGTCGCCCTATCTGAGGCTGTGTACCTCTTCTCTCAACAGGACCTGTGGTGACAGGTGACGGGATGTGGTCCACCCACTCTCCTCCTCCTGTTCAAGAAAGCTGGGTCAGTTTGAAAGATACTCCCCCCCCCTCCTCCAGCACCCTCCCACCACTGCACCCCTCGGCGGTCCAGGTAGTGCAGCAAATGCTTACACGGACCTCCCAGCACTGTTAATTACGTACAACCGTAGAGATGATGCTTTATCTGTAACATTTGTAAGCCTATATTTCAATGACTCCCATTGCACCAATAATACAAGGTATCGGAATACAATCGATCAGGAAGTTCGGTGACCAACATGCAAATTCAATATTTTGTCGGGTATCGGGGTTTGAAAACCACCATTTCTCATTTTCTGCAACTGTTTTATTTATTAATTTGTATAGTGAACCACAAATACACTTTGACAGTGAAATTTTTCTCAGAATTAGATTTTATACAATTACTATGGGATTAAAGTCCAGACTGTACACCTATCATTTGAGGGTATTTTCATCCGTATCCGATTAACCATTTACCCGTTACGGCACAGTTTGTTCAGTCTCCTGTATTAGGCCACCGGAAGTTTTGAACATTTGGACTTTTAGGCCTGTGTTCATTGTTAGTGCATGAATAGGAGTCATTCAGCCGTGTTTCCAAGCTTTGCATTTGGAGCTATGTATCTCTGGTGTTTGACAACATGCTGGTCCTCATAATGCAGAACCGAACCAACAATGAATAAATACTACGATGAGTAGTATGAGTAACAATGTAAAATGTTGTACGAATACTTCTGAAGTTTAGTTTTTCTCTACGGATTTCAACTGATTGTTTCAATCTGGGTTTTTTTCTGTAAATGTTTCACATGGCTGCCTTTAGGAGAACTCTTCGATCCGAATCGTCGCGTCTGCTACAACAACCAATGAAATCCAAAGACAGTCCAGTAGTGGTTACGACGACCCCTGGAAAATTACGGACGAGCAGAGACAGTATTATATCAATCAGTTTAAGACCATCCAGCCAGACCTTAATGGTTTCATTCCTGGTAAGTAGTGACCTCGTTTAGGTATGTTAAAGTAGTGTTTCTGACCTGGAATATCTTGGTACAAAAACTAAGCTAGGTGGTCTGCTAAAACTCTTTTTGGCAGTATATGTATATATTAGTACACATGCTTATTTATTTAGCAGTTTTCCATTGCCAAGGAAATCCATCCACTTGAAGGGTGTCGGCCACTCTAAAAGGTGTAGTTTTTTCACAATGGCCCAGATGTCTAGGTCATGGAGGGGGGGGGGGTGTAAATTGCTGCATGTCATTTTATTACAGAAAGCTGCATATCCAATGTTGTTTTGAGGAATTTGAAAGTACATCCAACCGGTTTGAACAGCAGACCATCAGTAACCACGCCAGCTCAAGGACATTCTCATCCAACTTCTGTTACAAATGTTACTGGGTGTGGCCTAAGACCTTTTGTGACGGTCCACCGGTGGAGAACCGCTGTGTTACAGGATGTCTGGCTGTCAAACACCTTTCACTAACAGCTGATACCCCCCCCCTCCAATTTCAGGGTCTGCTGCAAAAGAGTTTTTCACTAAATCAAAGCTACCCATTCTTGAACTCTCACACATTTGGTAAGTTTAGTTGATGTTTTGGCTTAGGTTATCCCTGTGTAATAATAATGTTACTGTAAATCATTCAAATGTTAGATGTATCCAGGGATCATTATCAAATAATCAGAAAACATCATTGGATGATTCATGCATCTAGTTATGTCTTGGCACCGGAATTATTTACAAGAGATTCCAGCAGCTTGTTCTGCATGTTTGGGTTTGGTTTTTTGCTGATTGACATACTTTGCATTCTAGGGAGCTGTCGGATTTTGATAAAGACGGGGCATTGACACTGGACGAATTCTGTGCTGCATTTCATTTAGTTGTTGCAAGGAAAAATGGCTATGACCTTCCAGAAAAGCTGCCGGAGAGTCTCATGCCCAAGCTTATTGACTTGGATGACTCAGCAGGTAAAAGCTGTGGCTCTTCTCATGATATATTCACAGTCTGTCAACGTATGTCCTTGGGACCATCTGCTGCCGACAGATCAGATTTATGAAACACACAAAAAATGGCTTTCATGGAACCGTCATCCCGATTATGTCGATATTCCCCTTTTCAGAGGTTCCAGACCAGGCTACTGATGTGGGCTACTCGGGGTCCCCAGTTGAGGTGACCCCCAACAAGTCTCCCTCCATGCCCTCACTCAACCAGACCTGGCCTGATCTCAACCAGGGCAACGAGGTTGGCCACATGTTATAACTGTCGAAAATGACATGTTTTCACCTTACTCCATTCCCAGGTTTTTTTTATGACTTTTCAATCTTTTCAATATCCATTTAGCCGGTTACCCTTTTGTACTAACTAGGTTACCGCCAGTATCCATCACTTCCTCACTTACTAATGGATGATGAGTAATTGTGAATGCACTTCATCGCCCCTGTTTGAGAGCTGTGGGGTTTGTAACTGGGGCGGGATCATCCTGAACGGGACGGCACATCGACGTGACTTTGGTTTTCATGTGTTTCTGCTCTGTCTCTCCAGCAGTGGGAGACTTTTAGTGAACGCTCCTCCAGCTCACAAACTCTGACCCAATTTGATTCTAACATTGCACCAGCTGACCCTGTAAGTCAATCACTTAGTTTTCCTGTTTCAGTATTAATGATTATATTAACCCGTGGCCATTTGAGCTCTCTCGTAAAGTGCATGAACTTTATTCTCCTGAATCTACTGCAGTTGCGGTGTCAATCAATGTTTTTCTTGCTGGCCTGATTGGATCCTTTCCTCATGCTTCTTTCTGTACTGGAACATTATAACTAATAATGTGACCAGGACCTGGGCTATTTGATTAATGTTACATGACATTTCTTTCAAATTTATCTTCAGGTTTGTTCTGCGTGTGCCATGAATAAAAACGTTCCCTTACCTGCCCAACTGTGTGAAAATAGTTCCCATTACTGCTTACAGGGAAAGTCCTTATTATGAGCCCATGATGAAACCGGGCCCCTTTGTCCTTACAGGATACGGCCATTGTCCACCCTGTTCCCATCCGCATGACCCCAAGCAAGATTCATATGCAGGAGATGGAGCTGAAGAGAACTGGAAGCGGTAAAAATGTTTCCCCATATGAGTTCTTCAAAATATCAGAAGATAGCTCTGACTTCTAAATCTGTGTTCAGTGATTAGACTCTCCAGAACATTGCTGCAGTGAACAGATACGTTAGACCGTGTTTTTTTTTTTGGGCGTTCCTGCAGATCACACACATCCTACAAGTCCTCTGATGGTGAAACCACCTGAGCTCTCTGAAGAAACAAAGCTAGCCACCTCTATGAAGTTTGTTTCTGCCAATTCTGGTTAGTGTTTCAGACGATGCATTCAAACAATGTGGTACAATATCTAAAAGTTGTAATATTGTTGCATGTAAACGTTGTTTAGCTAGTGCAAATGCCTTTTTAGAGCTTTATTGCCACCCCTTTATGTGAACAATGATTCCTTGAGTAAACCATACAACATGTCTCTTCTAAAAGGTGACGGGTACAGTAGTTCAGATTCATATACTTCAGATCAAGACCCAATTACAAGTATCGTAACAAGACAAAGGTGCGTTGGTCTCAATGTCGTCCGAATGAAACCACGCCATTGACATGGCGCAGGTCTCCCCCCGATGACCTGGAACAAGCGTCTCACTAGCAGTCTGTCTGTGTTGTAGGTCTCATTCAGGGACCTCTCCCGAAGGCCCCAAGGTGGTGGCGGCCCCCCCGCCGCCCCCCCCCAGACCACACGCCTCCCACTCCCGCTCGTCCTCGCTAGACATGAACCGGACCTTTGCCGCCGTCTCCACAGGACCGCAGCAAGCCGGGGTGGTGGCCTACCCCCCCGCCGTGCCTCCTAGACCCCTACCCTCACAGGTGGAGACCCGCTACGCCCGTGACGGACGGCTTGGGGGTCCTTTCAGTCTTTCTTGGGTCGTTTACCCAACTGAAGTCCCGTTGCAATGCATTGTTCATAACAAGGGGCTGTGTTTAGTTTTGAGTTTGGTTCGTTTTTTTGTTGTTGTGGCAAGTGTTGGAAGTCTGAGGGGCCTCTTTTTGTTCCCAGACCTCGGGGCCCCATAGTGGGCATCGCTCAGATGAAGGCCTGGCGGCTCACTCCACCACCTCGCCCCAGCAGATCCCAGAGCAGCCCAACTTCGCAGACTTCAGTCAGTTCCAGGCGTTCGCGGCCTCAGATCAGCCCGGCAACGATGGGGAGAAGCACACAGAGAGCCTTCCGGTCAGTCGCGCGTACGCTATGACAACGTTGCCCCTTTCTGTCCGTCTGCCGTGTTGTGACGAGGTGGACTTTGGGGTGCCCTGTTTACAGTCGGAGAAGTCGTCGGAAGGACCCGGGCCTGTCAGAACCGTTCAGAGCGACAGCCAGGATGAGAGAGCGAGTGCCGCTGTGAACACTGTAAGTATCCACCAGACCTGGGGCTCTGGATGTCCGCCTTCACTGCCGGTTACGCGTTTCTGATTCATGGTGTGTTCGTTTTTTCCCGTTCCCAGGCCAAAGGGTCCATCATGGCCCCTCCACCCAAGCCGGTCCGCCGGAGACTGAAGTCTGAGGACGAGCTCCAGGATGAGGCCCTCCCCCCGAAGCCTAACGTTATAGCCACTGTTCTAGCTACACAGCCGTCTATTCCCAGGTAGGACCAGGGAACGGTGACCGGTCTGTGGTTCTTTATTATACCAGAGAGACAACGTATTCATTATGCATTTACAGGTCTGTTGGTAAAGATAAAAAAGCAATTCAAGCGTCTATCAGAAGAAACAAGGAAACCAACACGGTCTTGGCCAGACTCAACAGTGAACTACAACAGCAGCTCAAGGTAAAGTCTGACTATGATACTACTGTTGAACAGATTAACCTGATCCTTGGTTTGGAAAATGTTATCTTGAAGAAATCAATTTTCAATCTGCAGTGATTTCAGGGTTGTTTCTTGTGTTTAACTCCTAGGACTTGCTTGAAGAGAGGATATCTTTGGAGGTTCAACTGGAACAGCTCAGACCATTTTCCCATTTGTAACATGTGTGGTTGGGTTTGTTTGTGTGTGTGTGTGTTGGTGTTCCACAATAGCAGATATCACAGGCCTCACGGGGCCTGTTGTGTGATGCACGTTCCCCCTCACCTCTCTCAGCCTATCGCTGTTCCTCGTGTGGGACGCACTCTGTCACCAGCTGACCTTCCGGACACAACAACCCACTGACATCCTCTAACAGAGGGTTGGGGATATGAACATTACAAACATTGGCACTTTTATTCATCAAAGAACTAACTAACATTATTTTTCAAATCAGTCCCTACTTGCATTATAACACTGAGTTGGGACGGGGGCAAGCAGGCATCAAGCTGGACCTTGAGTCATTGGTTACTGGATGCCAAATTCCCCCATGATGACAAGTGTCCAGGTGGCTGAATGAGAGGAGCCCAGCGTGTCTGTTCTATGCTGTGGGGGGGGTTCTGCTTTATCCTGGGGCACCTCAGACTGATCATGTGACAGAAACCCGTCGTTGGAGGTTTCTGTTTCAGCCTTTTCCAGCCCACCCCTCTAGGTAGCTGTGGAGGTCTGTCTGTACACTGTGTGTGTGTTGGTTATGTACGGCGTGTGTTTCTTTTTGGTTATGTGCGGGCAGGCTACGGTAACATAAACAGCATGTTGCAAAGACTGTGTTCTTGTTTTGTTTTGTGCTGTTTCACTGGTCTCCTGCTATTGAATCTCTAACACGATGGGCTGTACTGCCGCGTACAACGATGAACCCCCGGGTGACAAGTTCTATAATATTGTTGCTTCTGGCTCGGTAGTTACTCTTGCGGACGCTGCCTGTACCTCACACGGTACATCATCTGAATCAGTCCTGCTCTAGACACAAGGTTCCCCTGTGAGATCTATGGAAACCACTGCACTTTCCCCCCCCTCGTTTCCCTCTTTATTTCTCTTCTAGTATGAAGATGCCGCTAAAAACAAACCACTTGATTTGTACCTGTATATCTTACCTAGTATGTGATGGCACCTAAACCTTGTATAACTGTCTGTTTTTTGTTGTCCTGGAACTTCCTGTTTTTCTTTGTTGACCTGTCCTCAAAAGCCTTATTTCTGGCGTTCAGGTTTCCACTGTAATCAGTTCTCCCTGTATTGAACCGAGGTGAGCCTTCTTTTTCCTGCTGTTCAGGTTGATGTACTGTATAAGAGGTTTGTATATTGTATATGATACACACCTTTTGATCTCATATGTAAATTTGCATTAATTGCTGACAGCAAATATTCTATTTAATTGCTTATATTATGGCTGTGGTATCATAGATGTTTAACTGCATGGATGTCTCTGCAGAATGAACTAGCAGCTGTGTGATTTTTACACAAAATAAAACCGGCACACTATTTTAACTGCTTTTTTCTGATTGTCATTCTTTGTGTTTTTACTCGAGCAGTCACAAGAAATAACTTTATTTTAGCACCTAACAGTAAGAATGTATGAATTTCACTCCCATGTCCAAGATCATTTCTTTCCGGATGTAACATTTGTCATAGAACTTGGGCAAGTAAATAAACAGATTCAGCGGAGGAGTTTTTGTCATGTCATTTATTTCTCTGTATTGCTAAGTAGTAAGTTGCTGTGCGGAATAGCACTAAATAGAAAAGGTACCATTTTAACAGGGAGCATTGAGCAGGTAACGGTATAATATTTCTTCTCAAGACAAGGAACTTGGCGCATCATTTATAGTTAGGTTTTTCAGCAGGATGAACTCACAAAACGTGAAATATTTCAGTGGGAATGAACAGGGATAAGGATATAGATTTGCTAGTCGCATATGGTGACATCCTGAACGTTACGTTTGCCCAGCGCTGCACGGTGGAGTGCCCTCTGATAACTACTTCACCACCCTAGAAAGGGAACCAGAATGAATGAAGTAGAAATCCACAATTCGTTCAGGTAATTGTTTCATGGTGCATTTGAATGAGCCTATTTTGACTGGCCATATATAACTGGTCCCTAACAGCACAATGACTCACACACTGGTCTGTCTGTAGCGGTCCAGGGCCTCCTGGGCCACCACCTCTGAGAACTTCGGGTCATTCCAGGGGATGTCCCCAGGCACGGTGAAGGTCATGGGTGGATGGTCAAACAGCTCCACAGACACATCGGTGTCCCCAGGCTTTTCCGGGTCCTGTGTGTCCTTAGACATGACCTTGAGATGGGATCAAGACCGGTTAGCATACATGGAGACGGGCACCCCAGAAGACTGTTACATACTGTAGATAATGGCGCCCGTGCAGACAAGGGATTCAAACCGTTTTGATCTGGAAGATTCCGTCTTTTGTGTCAGTGTTGTTCGCCAAGGCAGACACCCAGCCAAACTGCTTGCTTAACAGGTCTAGAAGGCTGGAGGTGTTGGCCATCTGCTCCTCAAACCTCCTCAGCTGCGTGCTGTACTCCTGGGTGAACTTTTCAGCCATGGCCAGTGCCTGCTCCAGCTCCTTCTTCAGTGGACCAGATAGAGGCTTCTTTCCTGAGCAGTCTGAAGAAGAGAACAGTACATTCTTTTATTATGTTGCTGGTGTACTTTCCATTGCCTGATGACTGAAATCGAAATGTTATGCTTCTTTATGTTCACCACCAACCTTCATCATATGTACACTTCAACTATGACAGACAAAATGAGAAAAAGAAATCTAGATCTGGAGACCTCAACCCCATAGAAAATCTTTGGAGGGAGTTGAAAGTCTGTGTTGCCCAGCAACAGCCCCAAAACATCACTGCTCTAGAGGAGATCTGCATGGAGGAATGGGCCAAAATACCAGCAACAGTGTGTGACAACCTTGTGAAGAGTTACAAAAAAAGGTTGGACCTCTGTCATTGCCAACAAAGGGTATACAACAAAGTATTGAGATAAACTTTTGTTATTGACAAAAAACTTATTTTCCACCATAATTTGCAATTAAATTCATAAACAATCCTACAATGTGATTTTCTGGATTTTGTTTTCTCATTTTGTCTGTCATAGTTGAAGTGTACATATGATGAAAATTACAAGCCTCTCTCATCTTTTTCAGTGGGAGAACTTGCACAATTAGTGGCTGATTAAATACTTTTTTGCCCCACTGTACACTAACCATTAAAAATATTAAATCCAATAAATGTCAACCTAAAACCGCTCTTGTAGGTTCTGAGATACAGAGTTATTTATAAAGAAACAAATGTCTGTGGGTATTTCCTAGTATTTGGCTGGAGCAAAGAGCTGGCTTAGCCAGGCGTGCCAACAACTGCGAAGTAATAGCACCTTCTCATAATGATAGCCAAGTCATAGCTTTGTGGTATCGTAGAGGCTTCAAAGTCTGAAAAGTCAGTGCATTCTGCAAGATAAATGCTACTACCTAAGACCAGTCTGTGGCAGGAATAATCTCGCTTTGTTATGTTTAGACTTGTTATGACCTGTATTCCCAATCTGGTGGTTATGTGAATGTTGCTGTGTTGTGCAAAAATCAAAATGGGCTTACCGATATTCTGAATTGCTACACATTTTTCACATTCTCCACGCAACTTAATGCAACCAGCAGAATTGCGACGTATCTCTCTGCAGGTCATACCAGAAGGCTTTGTCACGACTACATCCTCATTCGCACTCCCGTCTGCAAGAAATACAGCCCAGGGTCACCAAGAATAAATGCTAACACTTTATTATAATATGGAATACCTTCTGGTGGGTTTATGTCAAAGAGGAAATACCTTCTGATAGGTTTTTGTTAAAGAGGAAATACATTCTGACGGATTTATGTCAAAGAGGAAAAACCTTCTGATGGGTTTTTTGTTAAAGAGGAAAAACATTCTGACGGATTTATGTCAAAGAGGAAATACCTTCTGATGGGTTTATGTCAAAGTGATCATCTCCGTGCATGACAGGCCCCATGGAGCCAAAGATATTCCGGCCCATGTCCATTATGGGAACAAACATGTCGTGGAAACCATGGAAGCGTGGGTCCTGCAGGGGGGACCGGACAACACGGGAGTGCAGCTGGCCAGCCTCTGCCCTCTCACTCTGACCCCAGAAGCCTGGCATGCGGAAGGGGCTGAGGAACATGGGAGGGTTGAGGGAGTGCATCCGGTCAAACACCCTCATGCTGTCTTTGAAGATGCTGTCCACACCGTCGACCACGTCAGAGTACCGCTCCTCCAGGTTCTGGAGCCTTTGGCTCTGCTCCTGGTCCTCCCGCTCAAGAACATCCGTTTTCTCCCCGTTGATCCAGATGGAAAAGGGAGAAGTCCGGTTCAGAACATCTTCCAGCTAAAACAGAGACAGTTCAAGGCCGCTCGTACATCAGTGACCCATTTGAAAGTATCTACTATCTCATCATCTTAAGTATACATTGGGGCAAAAAAGTATTTAGTCAGCCACAAATGTGCTTGGAATGAGGTAATGGAACATGGGTGTGTTTCTGGGAGGTACCTGACGGCCCACCAGTCCGGCACCACTGCTGCAGGTCCGGGAGTAGTACTTGATGCATGTTTTCTTCAGGCAGGGCTTGCACTCCTCCCACAGGGACTGCGTGGTACCGTTACACACCTCCTGCTCCTCGCCGAGCGTCTTCTCCATGTCCTGAGCAGCCCTCAGAGCATCCTGAGGAACAAACACAGCCACGCGCTCACGGAAGATGACGACACACGCGCACGGTGTGTAGTGTCATCTAACGCGTGTCCGATCCCTACCTCTTTCTGCTGTTTTGTTTTTTCCAGGGCACTCAGGAATCTCGTGTGGTCCTCTCCGGACCTCGCCATCAAGGTCTTCATGTCTTTCACCCCGTTGATGGCGTTCTCTATCTGCTGGTCAATGTATTTCTCCCCCAGCAGAGAAATCTCTGCCAAAGAGAACATTTGTTCAAAATAAATCTCAACCGTGACTAATGGATTCAAGGTGGACCGGAGATAAATGATTCCACGTGTCCAGACAGATAAGTATCCAGACACATTTGGCGATTGTTTTTCTGATGACTTACGACTGAGGTCTTCTTTGGATGGATGCAGCAAACTCTCAGTAGATGTCAGAAGTAGAACAAGGCCCATTAGTGACCCGTAGACTGCCATCGTTACTGTTTCTCAGATGCCAAAAACTGACGGGGTACAAATCAGAAACACAGACAAAATCACTGGCAAAGCCTCTGTGTTGTAGTGCTAATGATAGCCACTAGGGTGATGTTGCACATCTAATATAGCGTAGGCATGACCCAGCATAACGTCTACAGCTGACTGTCTGATGCGGCACAATGGAAAACTGGTGTTTGTTGCATATTGCATATTAATTTTAAGGAGGCAGTGTGTTATATACCTTTATATACTTGTGTATATACCTTTCTCTTGTTTTCTACTTTTCTACCTTTGGTATCTGACAGATACATCTTTGTATATTCCTCTCTTGTTAGGGTTTATCAAACTTTAATCATTGTTCACTAATCTGATTATTCCCGGAACTCCTCCTGTCCCTTGTGTCTTCAACACTCACTATACAATAAAACAAAAAATGTATTATTGACTATATTAAAAAAAAAGTCTTAATTTATAGAATATTTTGGTACCACATTTTGGAACCAGGTGTAAAACATGTCACCAATCATGGAAAAATCGTACCATTGAGAGAACAATGCATTGCTCAAACTAGGCAGCATTTCATAAGTTCAGGCTCACATAGGAAAAGAATTATGGTTACATAAGAAACAGTCCCTCTGAATTTGTCATGCTGACAATATGCCAGATTCCAGTTTGTGTCTGCAGAGAATTTTCTCTGTGGTCCACTGAGACATCTGCGTTTGGCACTCAAGAGGGTCTTTAGCACAGTTTTTCGAATGGAATGGGAGAAAAGATTCCTCTAAAAAGTTGATTTAGAATCAGTCATTAAGAAGGGTTAACAACTTCCTATTTGTAACTAGGTCTGAAATTACCTGCAGTACTTGTAGGAAAGAATACAACTATTTATAGAACTCAGAACCTTGCTCGATTACACAAATGGACATCTCTTCTTTTTTTAGAAGAGATTTGCACATTATAATACACTCCATATATGGAAAAACATGAGGTCAGAGAACTGCGACATCCCAGACTTGATTACTCTCGGCACTGTCCGTCTCACTGAAACTTGCCTGCGCAGCTAGAAAATCAAGTCAATAACAACTCGAACTCCTAAATAATTGACACCAAAATATTTTGAATGAAATGATGCAATGTGGTACAGTCCTTGTAGCATTGCATTAAATTAAGCACCTGGAAGTATATATGCATTATATATCTGGCTCATTTCCAGGCAGATGCTGTTGTGATGAAATTAAAGGTCACCCAAGGCTGAGGATCAGGAACAGCAGTCCCATCATCGTGCAACCTTTCTGCAAGGTTAAGAGTTAAAAACTCTAGATCGTTATGATCGGACCATGACACAATAATAGCTTCAGTCCCAAGTAGAATTCTAAAGTAAAATGAAAGCTATTTAAAGGATAACTCTAGTGCAGCAAAAGGCATCGACGAACAGGGCTGGTACCCTGAAAACAAGAAACAAATCTATGCATTTTCATCCTAGCGTGCCAGGCAGTCAAAGACCACGTACCTCTCACTGGATCGTGCCTCTTCAGAGCGGATGAAGCGCGGCGGGGCTGTCTGCCGCTAGGTATTTATACAGGAACCAGCAGTGATGTTGACACTGTGATTC
This sequence comes from Novumbra hubbsi, assembly GCA_016801125.1. Taxonomy (NCBI): domain Eukaryota; kingdom Metazoa; phylum Chordata; class Actinopteri; order Esociformes; family Umbridae; genus Novumbra; species Novumbra hubbsi. The sequence continues at coordinate 58,568 of JACXGK010000095.1, read as the reverse complement.
ACTCCCGTAGAATTTCCAGAAGCTGTCGAATTCCCTGTCAGAGCTCAGAGCTGAGTTTGAAGCAGCCAGGAGTGGGCAGTGTTGCACTGTCTGTATCCAACCTCCCGCCTTTCTCTGGCTCCCTAGGAAACCGAGCAAATACTGTTGAGGGAATATTGTGCCAGCTGTGTTGGTCAGTAAACAAGGTTTAGCCATAAGGGGAAAAGTGTATTAATGATGACTGATCTGTATACCATCCCCCCCTGGCTTGGCCATGCATCACCATACACATGCACACACACACACAAGGATTGTGCAAAATTAGTCCCATCCCAATTATAATACTGTCATGCAGTTACTTACTGAAATGGTGATTTGTTCCACCATGGGAATTTACTAATTCCGTGGGAATTTACTAAATCTGACAGGTCACTAACATTTGTTTTTACTAATTCCTGCAGATTAAAAACGATTACTTCACGGCCTGATTGTTTTTTGCCAAAACAAGCTCTACCCCAGCTAACAAGAAATGTTCCTACAACTTTTGAGAAAATTCCCTGAAGAGCCTCATTAGGTTATAAACAAATATTTTCTGTGGTGTATGTTTTCTGAATCGCCACTTATCACAATAGCAGTATTTATGTTGTTTTATGTTAAACACATAGAAACATGTTGGTTATTTTTGTCTTTTCCACCTCAAAAACCTTGAATCACCAACCTGAAACAGTCAGTGGGAAGATGAATGTTACCCAAGAGATTCCAGGGGAATAATATATGTAACATTACAAAAACATTCTCAAACGTTGGGTACTATGCTCTAAAAGTAGGAAATGGAAACACTATATTTCTGGCTGAATCTCATCCAAAACACACAGAGAATAACAAGGTCTGGACACTGATGCTGAAAGTCTACTATGGTGATATTTACTGTACGTACACATTCATACTTTGGCACAGTCAGCAGTGGGCAAAGCTGATTTGTGGTTTCAAATAATCGGAAATGTGAAAGTTCAGTTGTGCGGGACATTACAGCCGGAGTTTCTTAGCAACAAGACCTCAGTCGGTTCTGTTTCATATTGATGCTGTCCAGTATCGGTATTATCCGGCGGTATTGTCATGCATTGACAAAAGTGCTTTTTTAACATGTATGTCCAAATGAACCAGACACAACAAATTAAATAATCTTGGGTCATAAACAAACTTAAATACCATATTGCAGTATATCATTATGGCATGGTGTTTAATTTTGTGAACAAACAAAGTGCCTAACCGTTCATGCCTGCCGTCATCCACATTCAGACATGCGCAAAGCCGATCGGTTAGGACATCTGACCTGTTTGAGAGATGTTGTTGTGGTTGTGTTAAGGCAGGCATAATTGTCTCCTCCCACCCCCCTGGAGCGGGCCAAGGCAGGGGACGACATGCCAGAGCGTACACCCGTTGTCTGGCCCTCCCTCCTCGCCTTTTCCTCAGTACACGTGACCTGTCAAGGTCACAGGGATCTGTGGAGCCATGCAATACACACACTAACTCTCCCACAGTGATAAACTGCGGCTGGGAATCACAACCCCCTGCTCACTATACAAAGTTCAATTGTACTCTTGTGTTAATACTGTTTATTTGATTTTCCACTCTTTTCAAAGTTAAATGCAAAATAACTCACATTTCTGGGAACTGTGGCTTCTCTGTTGAATGAGCATAATGTTGGCTCCCTCCGGTGGTGGGCTGAGTCAGTACCCGGTCGAGAGTTGCATCAGAGCTAAACTTCTTCCAGTGGGCGGTGCTTTGAAAATGACTGCTGGAAAGCTGCCAGTACACAGGAGGTACTCAGACTGTTTCAATGGCCACTATGTTGATTATGGCCATCAAATGTGCGTATAACAATCATCATATGCTTGGGAAATTGCCCTCAAGAATTAGTGGCACAGTTCGAATTTTCTTTTTCAAAAAGGTTATACCCTAAACCTTCCATCCTTTGAATCATTGTCCTGCTGAAAGCTAAGCAACAACCCTGAGACATGAATATAATGTTTTTTCTTTGAACAGTTCACTTTAAGAAAGGATTTCTCACAAATTAATAGAGTAAAATAAAAAATGTTTTTGCTAAATCTTACCAAGGGATGTCAATAATCATGGATGACACTATATTTTCTCTGCTCAAAATGAAGGTAACATTATTCATCACAGCATAACACCAAGTAAATTAAACACCAATCACATGATTAGTTGCCGTGATTAAATTTCCGCAAGTTGGAACAGACTGTGATTTCAATTGATCCCTTTGATTTTCCGTGTGAGTTTGAATCCAGCCCTCGGTTGGTGATTTTGGTTTCCATTGACCGTTATGTCATTTTATTCTTAACAAATTACACAATGTACAGTAAAGATTTTGATCTTTATTTCGTTCATTGAGACCCGATGTTTGGTTTATGTGTGAGCAGTGTATGTTCTTTAAATTGTTACTAGGACTAAACTTGGATGTCATTCAGCAAAATATCATCAAGTCTTAGGGAGAAAAATGTGTCAAGATTGCGATTTCGTGCTACTTCTCATTATATGAGAAAGGGAAGTTTGGCATTAACCAGGAAGTAGTTACCTCAGGTGTAAACATTATGGACAAGAGAACAAAATGAGACCTCCTGCCTGTGGGACTTGAGACCCTCTTCAACATGAAAAATAGTTTCTATAAGTGTTAAGGAGCTTACTCGTGAAGATCTACTCAAAAGATCTGAAAGGAATTCAGAAAAAAGAATATTTGCTGCAAAAAGAGTGATATAAAATGTGTAATTTAGGTTGTTTTGGCAAAGAACATAGGAGCTACGCTCCAGTGCAACCAACTCTGCACGTCATGTTATGTGACTCCAGATGCAATCTTTATAAAATCAAGCTGTGTCCCATTTCTTAAGAAACAAATTGATGTCAGAGACCTTTTCAAAAGACTGATTCTTGGAACATCTTGCAATGTTTATCCATCCATTGATTTACTGGCTTTTTGAATTCCCATCCAGGATCAGAACATTTTGCACAGTAACATAAGCCATAAATGAAGTAGACTGAGACAATGACTACATTTTGTTGAGAATGGATCATACGGGACTAACTAAAGTTGTTTTTTTGGAATGTGTAAATTGACTCCATAGAGCAATTAGATACGTTTCTCTGCATGGACGCTGAGCTACTAGGGGGAAAGAAACTAAGCAAGGTTAGAGGAAAGTGATCTTATTTATTATGTAATAATGCCAAAACTGTTCAGTGTTTGGATAACTTTTTTGTATGTCCAAATCCTTTCTGAACTCTCCCAGTCAACCCTGTCCTGATGACTGTTGATGTCACTAGTGTCCACATCTTTGCTTACTCTTACTCAACCAGCTAACATTATAGCATTATTATATCCCTGCTAGATGAATGTGGCAATTACTATAGGACATTAGCGATAAGGCATATTTGCACATTAGTGTTTCACATTCCAAAATAATGTTGTTGCAATGATGAAAGGACTGGTGCTGGTGATTCGTACAAAATATACATTTCTCCCTGTTAAATAAGATAAGTGGATACGTGTCTGCATTGTACGTAATCCAATTTGCTGTCATAAATCTGACATAACGTATAAGCACTATGACACATCGGTGGTGATAATGTAATTAAGCTGATGTTTGTTTTGTGAAGTGGTCTTTAACCCTCCAATTACATGTTTTCTGAAATGACTTGAGATAGGCCTCTAAAGTCGGGACATTAATTTGCCCTGACAACCCGGAAACAGACAGACATTAGACTGTAATTGTGCTAATTTCTCAACGGCCAAAGGTTTGTTAGCATTTTGTCGAAGTAGCACAACTGACTGTCCAACCCTCTGTTTTTTTCTCTCTTCCCCACCCATCTCTCTCTCTCCTTCCCTTCCGTTCTCTCTCTCCAAGTAATGTTTCCCCAAGCTGCGAGTGGTTACTGTCCAAGGTATCAGTTTCGCCTAGGTCTTAGGGAGAGAGGCAGGATGTTATAGACGAGCAGCCGCAGTTTGCAGATTCACTGTAGCATATAGCCGGGTACTCTACGCATGAATAGAACTGACCTGTTTTATATGTGAGCTGCAGTTCCTAGTTGCTGGCGAAGGTCTATATGGACTGCCTGTAGTCGGACTCAAGTTGTTTCCAAGTCCTGTCTCCTGCTCGTTGCTCTGGACATCTCAAACCATTTACAAGAAGGACCTATTACGTATGGATGAGATTATATGTTGAATTTAGAAACCGTTTAATTCTGTTACTTGTCCAGGAGTAGGCTTTACAGCAGGGCGGACTGGGACAGTAAAAGACTGCCGTCCACGCAATAACTTTTTCACATCCCACCGCAGCTGCTTGAAGAATCGCCATGAAAGGTAACTAGTTTTGATGCCTGTTAATGCGGCGTTAGACTCCAGACTAGCATATTATATAGTATGTAAGAGACATGAAAGTGCACCGGTTGCAAAACAAATGTGCAGACGGGTGGCTTATTAAGTCCAATACCTCTCAGGATCCAGAGAAAACGTTGGTTTGTTGATCTTGGATGTGTGACGTTAACCCCTTTTCTATGAAGGCTCCATGTTTCAAAAGGTCTTGCAGCTTTGCTTAAAGGATTGCATGTTAGTCATATTGATATGGTAAGATTTTAATACCAACTTTTGCTAACACTGCAAAGTAAAATACCCTAACGGGTCCCTGAAAAGTCTGAGAATTAGGAGTACTCTCGGAGGACTTTGTAGCCACATGTGGCTTTAGCTTTGGATGGCTTTATCCTGTGGGGAAGTACACAGGTAGGAGGTCCCATCTGTAGTTTAAAACCTTTTGACGCCTGGCTGCGAAACATGCAGTCTACCACATTCTTAATAAGAAAAATGCACCTTACAAACAGAAGTAGAAAATGTGTGGTTGGCACAGAGTAACCCACGTTTGGAACAACACTTACCAGAACACTTCCAGATTTGGGGAATTTAGCATGGGCTTTTTTTGAAAATAAGATAAAACACACATTTGAAACAAAGCAATTCAACTAAAACGCGATAAGGAGGCAGGAACAGAAACAAATGCAGATAACAAAAAGAACAAACATTTGTGTAAAAGTCATTTAGCTAATGCTTTATTACAGACAAGTATACAAATCATTGACTGCATATGTATAGCACCACAGAATTTGTTGAAGTTACACAGTCCATTGAAAGCTGGGGATGGGCCATGAAATGTTGCCAGAAAAACCCTGTACTCTTACAATAAATTCCATGGGCTCTTTAGTGACCAGTGTCAGGACATCTGTTAAGGTCTCATCGACAAGAGGCAAAAGTCTCACCTTGCTGGATTTTCATCACTGACAAAGCATCAGGTCTTACCCTCAGGGACCAGCCAGAACCAACACAGGTTTAATCCAGGGGCAAGTCCCACATAATCTCAGCACAAGTCATCTCGATGAAGCTCAAACTGCTACAATAGGCTGCTACGGTCATGTGACAGGCCCACCTGGTCTTATCATAAGGGTATGATCATTTTCTATAATAAGCAAGTTCACAGGGTATTTCTTGAGAAAACAACTGCATGTTTATGGGAAAACATCAGTTTTCTCAGTCTGCCAGTGGAACCACAGTGAAAGGGGGGGTTGAGGTTATTCTGAGCATACACATTTGGATCAACACATTCCGTGCATTTCATTGCTTTAAAACAAGCCACGGATTCCCTTGTATATATGTGTCTAAAACAGCGGGATATCAACAGGGGCTTGGGGAGACACTTGTCTTTATTAGTTGCGGTTGAGGCCCCTTTGGTTTGGAGCCTCCCCTCTCATGACTCTGTTTTCAATTTGGGGTTTTAGGTATTTATGTCAAAAGCTTTTATGACAACTCCAATGAAGGGGGGCATTTCACACAGTGCTGTATAGAGTGATCTCTCATTCTGAGTCTTGTTTGTCAGGGGGGTAATTACCAGTGTCATCTGTTCGGTTAACAGGACAACATAAGCTGTTGAGCCGTAACTTGTCCTAGAGCTTTTTCGATCCATATAGTATATATGTATTTTTCCTGGTCGATTTGGAATGTGTGAAACTCTTTAGCACAATCCACAGTGTTTTTCTGGATTCATGTGGAGAGCTTAAGAAGTTTGGAGTAAAAAAAATCCTCTGCCAAACCAAATCCCAAGGAAGAGCACAGCAACCAGAAGGACTGAGAAATCATGAGGCTTGTGAACTTGCAGGGAGTTGACTAGCCATGTTCCTGCTTAGTGTGCCCCAATGAAAAAATAAATAAATATTACAACAAAAACACCAAAGATGAGAGTACAGACGTCATACTGCACACGAGAGACTCCTGACCTTTTCCATGTTTACTTTGTTAAGAAGCACATAATAAAGGATGTATTAGGCAGAACAAATGGATTGGTAAAAGGAACATATGGCCACACAATGCAAAACACAGGTGCATCGTTTTAGGTTGGAAGAACCCATGCAATGGTGTTACATAGCCTATCAAGGGACAATACGGACCACGTATTATTAGTAGATATGGGCCAGCCTATCAAGGGACAATACGGACCCTGTCCTCTACATTATTTGGCCATCAATACAGTCCACATTTACCTTTCCCAAGTACAGTAGGGGACCGAGGGCTACATGGACACTCCTTTGTCTATATACTGTCAAATCACATTATCAAATTCACAGTCTAAATGATCTGTTATTACAACTAATGATAAGTATGGGGGATTATATTTTTTGTGTATACCTGATTTTTTCACCAGGCACTTTTAAAGTGGGTACTTGAACTCTTATTTTGACATGCAACATTTGCAGACACCGTAATCCATAGTATCTGTTAACTGTATCTGCTAGACATGAAATGTAAAAATGCCCCTTTCCTGAACTTGGGACCTCAGATTGGCTTGGCAAGTACAAATCATCTAAAGAGATTCTGCATACCACACAGAAATTTTCCTTCCCAAAATATAGCTACAACATTTCATTCACCAAGCTTTTTGATGAATAAAAACAATTCACTTCAGTCCCTTAGAACAGCGTTGAACGTTTTCTTTGCCCTTTCCTTCTAAAGCACCTGTGCTCACATTTGCTCTGCATACACTCACTACCCACCACATGTACATATCGCTTCAAAGCATTTCCATTCTAATGCCCATTGACCGTAGAGCCCTCACCAGGGTTGGGGCCTGATTCGATCTTAAAAAACACTTATGGTGATCGCGCTGGTGCTGCTCTGGCTGTAAAGGAAGGCAGCGGTCTGGGCTCTGTGTACGTTGGAGAGCTAGAGTTCCTTATTGACGTTGGAGGCATGTTTTCCGAGGAGAGTATTGCGTGGTTTTAAACAAGGGGGTGGCAGGGCTGGCCACTCCTTTCGCTGGCAGGGCTTGGAGAGTGGCGTAGGGCAGCGTAGGTTTGGGTTAGTCGAGAGCCACCTGTATGGCTGATTGGTAATGTAAAGTCTGAGACCTGTGGCAAGCAGCTGGTCCCGTTCCAGATGCCTTTCTGTTCCACAAGTCCACACATCGTAGCGTTTTAGACTCGACCGTGGCCTTCAAGCCAGCCTGATTTCAGCTGCTCCAGCAGGCAGTGCACATAAACACCCTTTACCTCAGAGTTCACCATATTCCTCTCCAACTGCACACAGCCGCGAAGAGGTGAGGTTGTCAGAGCTGGAAAAACACAGCATCATCAGCTGTATTTAATATTAAGGGAAAAAAATTGTGTGACGGAAAAGACTGCATTGACTCCAAATGTCTTTTGTTGTTTTTGTACCTCAAAAAAGATTATGATGGACTACTACAAAGTGCAAGTGCTGACAGGCCTTTAATTTCAATTTAAATTGCCGGGCCTGGACTGTTTTTAACAGAAGTTCACGTCCAACTGGTGATGTCCATGTATGCCAATAGTCGTTCATAGGTTGTTTGTGCTTATATGCCTCTATTAGGTGTGCATTACTAATTCATTTGTTCTCAGCAAAAAGCCTTTTAAACCTCAAACCTTGTCTTCTGCGTTAGTGTGTCTCGTCCCCCTGACTCCTCCACCACACTATAGCCAGCCCAGCTATCAACACACAATCTGCCTGGGTTATGTTTGATTTTGTGCTACTTGGGGACCTTATCGGACAGCTGGTACATATTAATTTCAGCCTACCTTACTGAATGATATATTGGTAAGAAACATAGATGAAAACAATCTTTCTGTTTCTATAAAATGGCGACCAAGTATCACTGGCGGAGGCTGCTTATTGGATTTCTTCTTGTATTTTGTGTATATTTATCATAGGTGTACGTGGTTCCCCAAAGATATCTTTAGATTTCAGACTACTGAACTTAATTTGTGAACATTCATTTCAAATATCTCCATTCCTTTCAGAAATCTACTGTGGGTATGAGAACCAGCTCTTTAAAGGTAAGGACGGACATGCCTGTGAGTTTTCTTAACAATCCACTAACCCTGGCCTGGCATAGTTTGTTGATATCTTGACATTGGCAAATCTAATGCAGGTCTGCATGGTGGATGTTGCCAGGTTAAGGTAGCCAATGGGAAGCTGAGCTAAACGAAATAATTAATGAATGCAACGAGCTGAGCTTGAATGTGATATCAAATCTCTTTAGAGTGGTAACTCAGTTTTCATTTGTGCTTTTTAGAAGAAGACCTTACAGGGGAGGAAGACATGCCATCCGTCAGAGGTGAGAAACAGGGCCCACATTCTCCAGCACAGACGTCTTTGTGTACATTTCTGTTGTGGCGTTTTTATGTGGCATGCTGTGTTCATGCACAAACAAGAAGAAGGGATGGAAACTATCTGTCTGGGTAAAGCATTACAGCTCGCACGGTGAGACGTAAACAAGAACCAAAACACTGGAAAATATCAATCGATGGCGTAGTGTATACACATTGGGCTATGCCTGTACAATATGTTCTGTGTGCGAGGGTTGGGGTGTGTCCACATGTAACTGCAATCACAGAGTTTTTTGTGTGCGTGCATTGTACATCTGTTTCAGATATACTCCCTTAGTCATTCTCTTCATCTGACCACCATGTAAACCCACAGCTTCAGTGGCTCTGTTGACCAGACCCTGGTCCAGTAACTAGTCATGCGCAGTCCACCCCGTGTCAGGGTTTAGACAGGCATTTCCGCTGCTCTCCGCTCCCTAATCAGCTGGTATTATGGAAGAGAGACTAGAGCTCCATGCTTCTGGTTGCAGGACGAACTAGAGGTGGCTGTGTGAAATGTCAGCATACGCGTTCTCTGCAACTGGCTGTGAAGGTGCTTTATGGATTCTTTGCCTTCCTCATCATAGCAGTGGCAGTGCTGGCGTCGCTAGGTGAGTAACCACAGTGCACCACCGTCCGTGCACAGTGTTTATGCCTTCCGTGCCACATCTATACCAGGGACGTCTATGGGTCGGTCGCTATGTTGTATTGCACAAATGTGAACAGTTAGAATTTCATGTGGTGCCTTTATCATAGAAATATGATATTTCTGGGCTTTCAGGGTACAGGGAAAAGTGTATTTGTGTTTTTAATCTGTGAATGAATATGACCGTTTGGTCAGATTCGATTCATAATAACTTTGCGGAGACTCGGTGTATTTGCAGGTATGATGTGTGCACAGATTTGAAACTCCACATCATCCAGCATTCTTCCCCAATCAGGGCCTGTTCCCTTTTCGTCATGCTCGATTTAACAATGTGCTCCAGAATGAACAATATCGGCTGAGAGGGGGGGCTAGTTTTAGCATACATAGTTTCTGTGTAAAAATAAGCACTATTTTTACACAGAACAAGGATCGAGTGATTTGCTATGTCTTACCTGACTGATGACTTTCAGTGGTCACAGGTGCTACTAGCATTTAGGCCAGTTATTTAAACAACACAATAAGAGCAATGGAGCACAGAACCTTCCTAGTCTGTAATTCTAAGAGCACTGATACCGAGGGTTGTGAGCCTCCCCAGTGGCACAGCATTTCATCTGTCGGAGCAGGGTCTGTTTGGGTTTATATAAACACAGAGCGTAGTAATACTGAGGCAAAACAAGTCAAAGCACAGCAAACGTTATATTGTGAAATGTCTGAAACTGCTTGCCCGCAAGAGCCAAATAAATTCACACTGTATAAATATTTCAAAGGGTATTGTACAAAGATGTCCTGTGAAATGAAGTACTTTAAAAACAGTCTGTTGTTGTCGACATATTCATGCTTAGTTGATTATCATGTAACCTGACTCTGTTGTGTATTTAGGGGTTGTGTAGCATCCACTGATCCTGGCTCCACAATGTTGTGACAGTAGCTCTTCAGCTACTGTAGCCAAAAACACAAAAATAACATTAGGACAGAAGGGAAGCGTCCAGCGCTGTAGTACTGCACAAAACAAGGGTTCACATTTCTGGATTAAACTTGATTAAATATAGGCTTTGCTTTCAACCAATGCATTGGCAGACATAGATTAAAAAGCAAACTAAACTGGCCATATTTGCCTTTGACAGGTTAAATACGTATACGAAAAGAGTATCTTCACTCGTCCATAATTACACCACAGATAGAATAGGCTATAAAATGGGAATTCCAAACCACATATTGTATTACGCAAGCTAGATTGCCACGCTGGTTAGCGGTCATCTGGTTAGCTACTTAAATGTCATCTATGCAATGTCATAAACATTGTTTCTGCTATGCCCTTTGTAGGTCTTGACTGCTAAAATTATAATTATCTTCTTTAATCTTCCCAATCATTGATTGAGACTGTAAACATGAATGTAATAATGTCTATACAACATGCTTCTGTTTTACATGAGTGGTGGGTTTGATTCCTGGGACCAGCCAAGTATAAAATGTATGCATACATGACCATGAGTTGGTTAGAATTTGTGAAATTTGATGCAGCAAGGAATCCTTTTTGTTCTCTTGGGAAATATAGTCAAGCAGGAAGGAACCAGCAATACACACAATAAGTAATGTAAATGAACTGTGCTCTTGTTATTGTAAACAAAGGTTCAGAATTATATATTAATTAGATTTCATAATGTGTGTTTCTGAGTGGTGAGACATTTGGTCATGGGGTGGTTGTCGCTTTTTAATTTAGTTGTCTAAACACTAGATTATTCATTGTCTCCTCAGTGTTCAGGAAGGTCAACAACTTATCAGAAGAGGAATCCTTTTACCATAAGAAGATTACCAAGGTTCAGGAAAGTATTCAAGGCAAGTAAAAACAATGAATCATGTGACAAAACATGCTGAACACGCAAGGCCTCCTAATGTGGTTGCTGACACAGAAGTACAAAAGAAGGACTAACAGAGCATACTTGACATTTCTGCAGATTCCCAAAATATTTTTTTTTGGAAAACAGTTCTCTCTGTCTAAAATAGGTCACCCATGAGTGTAACTTAATGGGTGACTGAGTGAAAAGTCTAGACCAGCAAGGAACCGTTCTTCAAGCTTCATGGCCTGCATGTTATGGGGTGTCAACTCCCTGAAGAGACGTAGCTAACAGTCTATGACTGTACCAATAACCTACATTAGCTGCCGCCATTGGCCCATCATTTATGAAAGCCCTATAGCTGCCATGTACTTGGATCAAGCAGAATTTACATATAGGAAATTCTGATCTGGGTTGGGCTCAATTGTCAATAAATAGTTGGTATTAACGTCCTTACCTGCCGCCTCCCAGATCTCAGCACTTCCGGCAACTGCTCGGAATGTTCCAACTTGGCCCACTTCAGCGAGGAGATCAGTAGGCTGAAGGGGGAGTTTGAGGACCTCCAAAAGATGATCCTTGGCCAAGAGCAGATCTTGGACCAGGCCTCCCAAACCCAGCGGACGCTGAAGGCCACCGGCGGCGGGATGGCCCGAGACATGCAGAGCTGCTCCCTGTCCGTCAGGCTCGTCAACCAGTCCCTGGAGCGTTACCTGGAGCAGGTGGACGGCTGGAAGGCGGTCATAACGGAGACGGACGAGCGCATGAGGACCCTGTCTGAGGGTCACTATGACCTCAAAGCCGCCGTGAATCAGGTGAACACCACGGTGGCCCTCAGCTCCTTGTGGGTGGAGGCGCTGCAGAGGAAGGCCGAGGAGGAGACCTCCGTCCTGCAGAAGGTGACCGCCGACTGGCAGAACTACAGCCGGGTGTTGAGCGGCCTGAAGTCCAACTCCAGCGCCGCCACCCAGACCCTGAGGAGCGTCCAGAGCGGCATCTCCGTCACGCACCAGCGGATCGCCATGAGCTCCGAGGTGGCGCACGACCTCACCCTGCAGGTGATAAACCTGCAGATGCAGCTGGACAACGTCACCTCCTTCATGGACGAGCACGAGGAGAACGTGCACGACCTGAACTACCACTCCAAGTACTACCAGAACCGGACGGGCGAGAGGTTTGTCACCCTGGACGCCCGCATGGACTCCATCGAGATGGAGATCGACACCATCTCGTCCAGCATCAACGCCACGGTGAGCCACGTGCAGAGCATGTACAAGTACATCAACATCGAGAGCACGTCGTGCCGGGCCAGGCTGGGCGGCCACACGGAGGACCTGCGGGACCTCAACAACACGGTGCTGCTGCTGATGCACCTGGCCGACACCCTGAGGCAGCAGTACATGCTGCTGAGCGTCCGCCTGGACCTCGACGTCAGGAACCTGTCCATGGTCACCGAGGAGCTGAAGCTAGTGGACACGCGCCACGCACGGCTCATCCAGAACTTCACCGTCCTGAGAGGTACAGCTGAGGTGTCCCCCCCCCCGGGGCGTTTGCACTAGAAGGCATTTTTGCTTGGAGATATTTCTATTTGTTTTGCCTTTGTTTAACCAGGTAGGCTAGTTGAGAACAAGTTATCGTGTACAACTGCGACCTGGCATATATGAGATATCCGTTGGCTGGTTTAATCTGCGTCTCTCACGCTGCTCTTCCTGTTACAGGTGTACCTGGCCCACCAGGTCCAAAGGGTAACAGAGGGGAAGGAGGGGCCAAAGGTCCAGTTGGTCTAACTGGAAACAAAGGAGACAAAGGCCCAGCAGGGAACCGTGGCCCAATGGGAGAGAAGGGCTTTGTCGGGCCTAAGGGCGTACAGGGGGAACCAGGACCGACGGGGGACAAAGGAGTTGGTGTCAAAGGTGCGAAGGGTTCTCTGGGTCAACCTGGCCCTCGTGGCAATAGTGGAGAGAAGGGAGACATGGGTACTGTTGGTGTGGATGGAATACAAGGCCCCATCGGCCCCCAGGGAATGCAGGGTCAGGTAGGGTTCCAGGGAATGCAAGGGTTACCTGGTCCCAGAGGAAAGCCAGGGCCTGTTGGTCCATACGGGGCTCCTGGAACCCCTTGCCCACCAGGCCTGCCAGCTTAACTATCCACAGTGTCTTGAGGGGCCCTGGGGTCTGATCAAACCAAGGATTGGACAAGCCTCCATTGGATTTGGTGATGGGGCCTCTGTCAGCCTGGCAAAGGGGTGGAGTGTGATAGAAGCAGATGGAATGGATTGGGTAGAAGAGACTGCAAAGTTGAAGATAACCAAAAGATTTCCAAATATTTGTTTTAACTGATGCATTGCAAGTTTACTGTACATTTGAATGTACTATGTTTAAAGGAACCACAAAATCCTTATGAAGACTTCATGAAGCTCAAGGTTTACAATGCCATGCACTTTCATGAGGGTAGTTAAGTAATGACTGATTTTGTACACAAGTTGTGTGAAATGTATTGAGTTGAATTAGATAGCACTTTAATGATTTTATAAAGTGTAGAAACTACAATCTGTTTTTATATGTTTAAGCATGTTTATGTTTCGGAGCAGGTTCTCTGAGCACTGACAGAACTTGAGAACATAAAACCGGTCCTAGAGTGTAATAGTAAGGATGATTGGAATTGCTTAAGAACCAAAGATGTCTGCTTTGATGCACAAATATGGATGTCCTTTTAGTCAGCAAATGAACATTTCCCAATTACTTAAAAGGTACAGTTGTGGAAGACATGTTGGTTGTTTCATGCTATATTTTGCTATTTTACATTGTTTTCATATTTGAAAGTGTACATAACATACTTCACATATTAATCTCTGCACATAATCAGATTTTTGTGATGATATGTGGGTTTCAACACCAAACATGTTAAAATGTGTTCAACAATAAGAGACAAATGCTATTTTTGTAATCCTGTGTAATTTTTATAAACATGCGACTGGCTTGCATAGTTCAAAAAAATTTTCAATGCTACCATTCTGCTCCTCTAAGCTTAACATTATGCAGTAGCAAGTTCTGCTTTGAAAGTTAATGATAAACCTATTCTGAACTCACATTGTGTCTGGTAGAAGGATGTAAATGCCAGGAGAGTCTGTTCTCTGTCCATAATGGAGTGTTTTTTCAGATTAATTAAGAACATACATGCTCTAAAATGTCTGAAACTAATATGGACCCCTCACATAAAACAACTGTAGTTACTCTAAGTATTTTAATTGTTTGAGTTATATACAACATACAACATTTGCTGTGAACATTAGGGTACGTGTTCCAGTAATGTTCTTATATCAAGCCGTTTCCATTCTGTTAAATGTGGTACTGATGCACAAACCCAGATTAACATCCCTTAAAATCTACCCAAAATGCCCTATTTTTGTGGCCATAATGTATGTGTTGTGTCGGGGTATTCCCCTACTTAAGAAAGTTGGCTCAACTTAATTACTGAAGATGAAATAATTCAAACACAGATAATTCACAATAATAAGATTCTTCTTAAACTGAGAGGGTGTGTCTGATTGGAATGGCTGGCTAGGTAATGATACTGTCTTAAAATGGCCTGAGCTTCTCTTTAACATGTTATTGGCACATGTGTAAGAGCCGGTGCAAGATCTCTAGCCTCTGGCAGCTATAAAAACATGACCACATGTGGCAATAAATCACTCTACGTTACAGTGTGTCAGCGGAGACTTTGGCCCAAAGCATCATCACAAACGCCACATTTAGGCGGAAAACAATATTATCGACTTGTCAATTTGGAGTGTGGACAATTTAGCTATTCTTACACGGATTGCCATGTCTGTGCCTTGGCATAGCTATGCTGTAATGTCATTGCATTAAAGAGATCCAACACCCCTTTATTTCAGACACCTTAATTAGCATCATCTACGACCTTTACGTTTTCTTACCAGGTCTTTCTGACAACGCAAGACTGCATTCACCAATGACTTAAAAGCGGTCAGTGACTGATATGTTTTTGAGGGCCTGGGTCTCTTCACGTGGTTGCGGCTGGCTGAGAAGACAAGGCTTGTTTGTTTCTCTTTAGGAGCTCATGGCTGTTGCTCTCATTCACTGTCTGTGTCTGCTGACTGCATGGCAGGAAACAAGGCCCTGCCTCTGGGTGTCAACAGCTGGAAGACAGGCCTGCAGCCTGTAAGCAGTCCACCCCAACAGCACACAATGTTACGCTGCTGGCCAACAGACATGACGTCAACATGCATTCAACCGTCAGCCGTGCGAAACATTCTGACCAATCTCATGCAGGTGAAGTGAAAGCCCTGCGAGACGACGGGCAGTCGTTTTTCTAGAACTAGTGTGAGTAATGGACGGTTAAATGGTGTGTACATCCACTGGTTTAAGCCTGGAGCCCCAGTGACGCACCGCAGCCAAGTGTTGCCCTGAGCTGTCAGCTGCTGGGTGATTGTTGACTATAGTTAAAGTGCTGGAATTGAAAATAGTCATATTGAAATCTCATCATCATTCCATTGGCTACTAGCTATAGCCCATTTAACGTGACATTGTAATCATCTTTTTTAGGCTGTGAAAAACCACATTATGGGTGTCAATTGATGGCTTCACAAGATTAAGATTGCAACCTTTCCTGGAAAACTCATTATCCTATTGTAACACCCTAGGCAAGAAGCATCCAAATATAGTGAACATTTCTCATGCGATGTTTTACAGCACGTCAACGTGTCTACTGTCACACTGGGTCAACCTGGGGGGCCAAATAGCGCAACTACTGCCATAACAGGGGCCCTCCAAACATGAATAAATACAAATAATCCCATGTTTTACAAAAAGATTACTTAATTCACACTCTCTGTTCAAAAATCAAGTGAGAGGTTGTAGTGTTTTCCACTGTGAAAAATACAATCCTTGAAAGAAAAACGTGCACCAGATGTTCAGTGAGAAAACCCAGTGCCATTCTCCAGGTGGAATACATTTAGCGCATATATTTCTCATTCCCTGCGCCTAATAAAACATCTGTCTCGGTTGAGGTAAGAGTTCTTGCCTTCCATTTACATTTTGCAAATGCTATTAACAAACCCGAAGCAACGAGGGACACATGACATGGTAATTGATTATGTGAGAATGGCTGCCACAAGCTCATTGTTTACTTCTTTCACGTGCAATACATCACAGAGAATGCTTAAATAGGACACTGCAAGTCCCATGAAGATGTATGATTTTTCATCTGGAAATTGCTTAACAACTTTACCAAAAATAAACACGCCTTTTTATTCATATGGCCAACAATAGTTTAAGCTTATTTTAGCTGTTGTTTAAAAGTGTAGGAAGCTTTTACTTACGTAAGTAAAAATGCTGTTTGATCAAAAGACTAGCTAGTTTTGCTGCTGACAACAGCATTTACGTGGAGCAAAAGCATTGTCCGTTTTCACTTAACGACATGAAACTGACAGGAAACCAGCAACGCCACAGATCTACAATAAAAATATCTATTAAACACAAAGACATTTGAATGATAGGATTTGCACCTGACTGTGACATTTTGTGCGCATCTGTTCTAAAATCAGATTGTACTCATTCCAGTTAAGGCTTTAAGTGTTGATTGACCAACCGGGTTGGGCGAACATTGTTCTTACTGCAGCATCCATTCATCAAATAGCCGGGCAGAGAGTGTGCAGCAGCTTTCGTGAGTTTACGTTAAAGCTGCACTAGGTAGGATCTTCAGTAAAATAAAAATAATAGAAAAAAATAGAAGTATCTATTTAAAAAGAAAATACGTTTGACTGTTCTCGAGCTACCATTATTGTTCCTAACATTAAGCGAACGTCCTTCCCTATGGCATACGTGAGCTTTATGTAAACCTGCCGGCAAGCTTCTTAAAATAAGCTAAGGAGGAAGGCCTGCTTTCAGGGGCCAAGTGGCTGGAAGGTCTGCATCGCCAAAAGCGATTGGCTGAAACAGGATTGCTGGAACAGAATAGGTTGGAAAGTAGTGACACGCTCCAAAAAGCGTGTCACTTCGAGGGCCTCATTAGTTTACACCACATTTTTAGAGGGGACTAAACTTTTGTATTTTTACAGAAAATGCCATAGCTAACATAGCAGGGACTCTGTCAATGAAGCATGTGCAACAAGAGCTGGCGGGCACCCGCTATCACAAGTCCCGTTTGAAATGCGCATGGGGGCACAAACGACATCTAAAAATGTCTGGTGACATCAGTGGAACATATATATTTCTTTGTTTTCTTGCCAAAAATAAATTTCTAATAATAATAATAAATAATCACGTTTGTTTTAACTTCATTTGTGAAATTAAATTTTTAATGTAATTCTGATTTTTTTTTTTTTTATAAAATTAAACATATTTTCTATCTATCTATATATCTGTGGCAAAAACCCCCAAATAAATTATTTTTTAATTAAATGTTGTAACTCCATAATGTATGCAAATGCCAATGGGATGAATACTTTTGAGAGCCACTGTTAGCATATAGTGTATGACAAATTAAGCTGTCTGAAATCACACTATTGAGCTATTAAGGGTGGGCCCTGGTTGCTGTGTCCAATGCTTGTTCTCCAGGCTATAAGAAAAGCTACTGCTGCATGTCCTCTGAGATCATACATGGGCTCTGACAGTCTTGTTAGTTCAACCTGTAATTAAAAGTATGAATTTAGAACTAAATTAAAGTATCACTTATTTGGGGGTTTTTTCACGACAGAGAGAGCAACATTCAGCTTAGTGGTTATTAAAACCACATGTTTGAAGAGTGGCCTGTTGGCCAAATAAGACTGGTCCGTTTAGTCTTTGGCAGTGCTTTACATATGCTGACAGGTTTGTTTTATCATGTGTTTTTTCACAGATACATTTAAATTGGACAATTGGGTTTTGCATTGTGTTTTCATTTTGGTCAAATCTATTTCAATATCATAATTGTGTCAAACATTATTAATCAGCGAGAACAATAATTGTCTGGACTGGAAGTCAATGGCACAGCAAATACATTTGTCAAGATAAATGTGAAAAGTAAAATGATTATCTCTGAGAGAAGAAATATATATGTTTTTTAAGATGCTGTTCTTTTAGGAATAGTTTTTTTATAATCTGTAAGTAAGGATAATCATCCCCAACAAAGCTCTAACATTACATTATCTCAAACAGTCCAATATCATAACAAAAAACCCTATGTTTATTGAACTTTTGCATTAACAGATGGTCCAAAAAGGTATCTATTTTCCTCCTGTGGTTTGGATTGACATGACTTGCAATTGCTCTAAAACGGTGAGGTTATACTGCAGACCAAACTTCCAAGTTCAGCAACAAAACACAGACTTTGGACCACTCTAGCATTGCTGCTTCATAGTTTCCAAGTGCACTTCCAATAACTGTCACTTTCAATAAAGAATTCAGAAGCATATGTATCAAAGGTCAAGGCAATGTATGTATTAGTTACAAAATGCCTATACAATAATTAATAATTTACATGTATTAATTAATTCAAAACATGCCAATTGTTTGTTTTTAAATAAGGACTTTTAAAAAAAATATGTGAATCTATAATATTACAAAAATATGAATTACTTCAAAGAAGACCCTTCTGAAAATGTATTTGTCGTATATATATTAGATGCTGTTAGTTTTGCACGAACCCACAGCATTAATCATGCATTTCCATGCTTGGAAAGCGAGGGCTGTTTCCATATCTTTTTTTCTCAAAGTTATGCAGACATTTGGCCAGGTCAAATACATAAATCCTTATCACATTCCACTGAGGTGCACAACATTCCAATAGAAGGTGGGACATGGAACCAAATTATGCATTCTAGTCTACAATGTTGTACTGTGAAACAAGCTCTAAAATAGTCCAGAATTCATCAAAACCATCCAGAGTATCTGGGAGAACAGCTGGAAGTGGTTCTTTGGACAAGAAAATTAAGAAATAAAATCAATCTCAGCTTTAGAGACATTACAGCGATTCAATAACATATGGGAACACCACAATGCAGATTATGTAACAAAATGTTTTGGTCAACAGCTGAACAACAATACAAACACCACCACCACAAATTAATGTTACGCAAGATAGCAGTTAGAGCTTTGTAATATGTACTTTTTGACATCACTCTGGACCATGCATATTAGACTGAAAGAGTTGTACTACTGTACACAGTGTGAAATCCAATCCGAGGGGCCTCTGCCTCACTGTAATTTCGGACGAGCGGAAGTTTGGGATGGAGCGTTGGGGTCGCGGCCTCATCCGCCCACCCCCGCCGTCAATGGCGTTTTCTGCTGAGTTCATCATCTGCGGTTAGAAGCCCTGAAGGAGGGCCAGGACATGACTGGCAAGGCGGGTTAACAGCATCCAGATGGGGCCACAGCAACAGGGGGAGGGGTGTCAGGAGCTGTTAAGACAGCTGCATGTTTCCCCGGACTATGACGGCAGGTGGAAACTCCAAATTATTATTATTGTAGAAGTTGAGCATTGTGAATATACACACACCTGATTAGTCACACTGTCAGCAGAGACAAAGGGAAGGAAGTACTGGGGACTTGGATTTTTTATATGTATTCAATTACATTTGAGATTCAATCCATCAGAAAGATAGCCAAAACATTAAGCGTGTTCAACCATTTCACTCATTTGAACAAGGCAGAAAGCACTCGTTATCTCAGCAGAGGACGAGCTAAAACAAGGAAGACTGTGGATAATCAAAGATAATCAAACAAATTCGTGAGATGTTGTGTTTTGGCCATGCGTGGCTGCCACAGGAACTGGTTCATTTGTCTTTAGTTAATGCAGGCCACATTCAAATCAATTCAGGAATTGTACAGAAACATACTGTATGTTCTTGACCGGACAAATGAATCACCCAACCTAAAAGCAATTGAGCATGTGTATCCATGACTAAAGACAACTCGGAAGGACAAAATACTCCAAAACGAATCAGAACTGAACAATCCTGTCCCTGAAGAAGACCCCCAGGGTTGGGTAACATCAAGCAAGCTACGGATTTGCAACCAAGTGCCAAATATGTGGCTTTATGATTGGCCAAGAACCGCCAATAGAGCTACATCTTAGTTACCCTATTTTCCGCACTATAAAGCGCACCGGATTATAAGGCGCACCTTCAATGAATGACCAATTTTAGAAAAAATTTCATATATAGGGCGCACCGGATTATAAGGCGCATAAAATATTGCAGTCAAACGTTTGACTGGGTTTGCGTTATGCATCCACTAGATGTGCTAAAGGGAATGTCAACAAAACCGTCAGATAAAGTCAAACTTTATTAAGCGTTCTGACAACTCCGTTCACTCCCATGGTAAAGTTGTTCAAACGTTAATGTGCATATTAATATTATCTCCCAGCCTTGCTCACTCTTCTCCCAAACGTGGAGAGGAACTTTTCCCAAATTCAATAAACACGTAGTAATAGAAACAGTCTGATACCACTAAATCAAACGTTAGTGCATAACTCAGGGGAACTTTTCCCTAATTCAGTAAACACGTACCGTAGTAAAAGAAACGTTAGTGCATACTCAACATTGTTCAGTTACATATAAAACGTAAAGCTAAATTTTTTCAGTTCATTCCCCGTCCACGAATCCCTCGAATTCTTCTTCAGTGTCCGAATTGAACAGTCATTATCCGTCATTATCCGAGTCAGTTTCGCTGCTGTTGCCTGGCAGTTCAGAGATTATTCCTGCCTTCGTGAAAGCTCGGATCACAGTTGAGACTGATATATCAGCCCAGGCATCCACGATCCATTGGCAGATAGTGTCGTAAATCACCCGGCGCTGTCTCCCCGTTTTGGTGAACGCAGCTCGCAGTCTAGCTTTGAACGCCTTGTTGACACCAATATCTAGCGGCTGGAGTTCTTTAGTTAATCCACCCGGAATGACGGCAAGCTCCGATCCAGATCCATATATAATGCGCTCCGGATTATAAAGCGCACTGTCGTTTTTTTTGAAAATTAAAGGCTTTTAAGTGCGCCTTATAGTGCGGAAAATACGGTACATCCATCCATTACTCCCCAGCTGAATGAACACACTAACCAAGGCACACACACTGAGTGCACATCTTCCAAATCCTTTGGTGTCACCGCTACTGACGTTGGGTCCATAACTCCTAGGGTTGGGTGTTAGGGCTAGCTTGTGGGGCTGACCATACAGGCTCCATGGTCTCTTTTTGGGATTCTGCTGCTGCTTAAAGAGTCGCCAATTATCCAAGATAATTTCCAGTGACCCACCAAAATCTGAAACTTGAAACATTCAGTTGCTATCTGCAGACAGTTGAGGGCCATCTTCCGTCCAGCCAACTTCTTTAGCTGCAGTTGAAACGCAACATAGACAGCCCTACACCCTCAGCCCTTAAACGATGTCCGGGTCTTAGCCAGGGTCGGAGATAATAATGTGACTCAGTAGTGTGTATGGTAAAAACTAAACAGTCACTATACCAATAAGCACTTCTGCATAATCACACAGATTCCTAGGAGTTGTTGCACAGCAATAGATCTCCGTCTGGCCTGTAAGAGACTGCTGTGATTGTCAAAATATGTGTAAACATGTGAATAAATCCATCCACTTCCGAAACCATGCATTGGAATAAGTTCCTGACCTAACTTTGATCCAAAAAGGCAATGCGCCCATCGACGTAAAAGTCTACTAAGAGTGTCTGTTATTATAAACCAAGGAGATCGGAATATTGTTTTAAGAAGAATAAGGGCATTTGTCTTCCATGGAAAAAAATGCCCTTTATTAGAGATTATTTGACTTTGGATCTGACAAGTCCATTGAATTGGTGAGAGGAGCTGGAGGAATCCATGTTGTTGTCATGTGGAAGTAGTGGGTGGGGCTGGTGGGTGGGCCCTGCCAGAGAACAGATTAAAAACGGCTGTATTTTCCTGCCGGTCTAGATGACTCAGTAGGGTGAAATATGATGACGGCAAATCCACCAGGAACTCTGCATGCATCCCTCCCAGGGATTCCTGTAACATTATTAAACCTGATGCTTAGATACGGCACAGTAATATTTAATCTCAGAGAATCATGGGTGCCAGATTAATAGATGTGGTCGGTCAGATGAAAATTGTGCCAGCAAAAGATTTTGGCATTCAAGCAATTGCAATTAATAGAAATATATATATATATATATAAATATATATATATATATATGTATATTACAATCACTTACATGCACACAAAACATGGAATACCACAGTTTATCTTGTTGTTAAGTGTGCTCTAATTCTCCGAAAATATCATACATTGCCGCCCAAACCCCACTCAGCATTTTTACAACCCAGCTTGCTTTTTTTGGAGGTTCCGGGCAGTTGAGCTGGACACCGGGTCCACAGCAGAACCAAACTGCACGTCCCTTTTGTTTGTGTGGTGGACCTCTTAGCTGGTTGGCCAGTACCGCTCAGTCTTCCCTGTAAAAGCAGATACCCCATAGATGGCGGTGTGTGTGGTGGACCTGTTAGCTGGTTGGCCGATACCCCCACCAATGGCGGTGTGTGTGGTCCTTGCAACGCCCACCTCGGCCCGGTCAGACACATGCAGATGTTATTATGACCAGCACATTGGGATAGCGTTGAAGACAAAAATACACTATGGGCGCCCTTGGCTACATTTATTCTTTCCTTTATTTCTAAACAGGAAATGACAGGATTGCCCCCCCCCGCTACAGCGTTAGCTGGATGACAATACATCCACCAGGCAGATAGTATCACAGTGGGAGTTGTGACACTACTCCTTTAAGGCCACTTTGCTAAGAATGGGTCCCTTTGTGGTGAAGCAATGATCTATACCTAGATAAACAGGATCCACATTGAAAATGCATTTTCTGTCCAATAATATGTTTAATCTTGGTCTAGGGAACCATCAGCCCTAAATATCAGTCATAAATCACATTAGCATCAGCGAGTGAACAACGATTTTCTCCCGCTCTATACCAGATCATTGTTACCAAATGTCCACTTTCCAGCCCACTGCTGCACTGTGCCTAAATTCTGTGAGAATAGAGCAGGGATTAATGAGGCTGGAGCTCTGGCAGGGTCATGCCATCCACTCCTGGAGGGGATGACTGCATGTTTCCAGTAAACACAAAAACCTGCGTTCTCCAAAGGCAGAGGAGAGGACCATCTGAGGTGGCAGTCTTCAGAGGTCATTTTTTCCACCGTGGTCTTTTGTTCTGCCAGCATGGCTGAAGCCCTCTGGAGAAAAATATACTTTCTGTTATATTCAGACAGTGTCTGGCTTCCACCAGGCTCTTCTGAAATGTACCACTATACATTCACGGTGGGTTTAAATTCTGAGGACCATTTTATTTTTCTAAATTCAGTGCTACCTTTAGGGATGGGAAAAGTGCTAAGCGTAATAGATTCGAGGTTATGATAAACAATGTCTTAGGCACTGCAAATGTTTGCTGTTTTATCATCGGGTTATCATTTGATGCCCACGTTGAATTTGATGCCAGCGAAAACACATTGGAAATCTTTTTTTGCATTACATGACTAGAATTTGTTTAATTAAAAAAAAAAAAAAAAAAAGGTGGCATATCACACAACCTATACGTTGGTAAAAGGTCAGTATCATGATTGGGTAATAAAAGATCAATCCAGAAAAGGGGGGTCTGTCAGACGTGAACAGGGAGGGGTTTGTCACTCAGTTAAAGACTGCCGGCAAATATCTCTTCATCTACGGTACATAATATCATTTAAAAATTCAATGAAACTGAAGAAATCTCTGTATGCAAGGGACAATGTCAAAAACCAATATGGGATGGCCATGATCTTTGGGCCCTAAGACGGCACTGCATTACAAATAGTCACAGATCCGTTGTGTAAATCATTGCACGGTCTCAGGAAAACTTCCAAAAAACAATGTCTGTGAACACAGTATGTCGCTGCATCCACAAATGAAAGTGAAAACTCTACCACGCAGAGAAGAAACCACATATAAACAAAATCCAAAAAGCCACCGCCTTTTCTGAATCTGACACCAAGTGGAAAACGGTCATGTGGCTGATGAATCAAAATATGAAAAAAAAATTGGAAATCATGGACAATGCGCGAGGGACCAACCGGCTTGTGATCAGCACACAGTCCTAAAACCAGCATCAGTGATGGTATGGAGGTGCATTAGTGCACATGGCATTGGTGACTTGCACATCTGTGAAGATACCATTAATGCTGAACAATATATTCCCCCAAATTTGGAGGCACATGCTTAAAGGCTAAAAATGACATGACTAGATGGCAGCTGAACCATCTGACTTGGAATGGCTGATCTTCAGTCACAGTTTAACCCCCTCAGCACTGGTCTAATAGACATCCCAAGGTCTAATAAACAAACAAGCAATAAAACCAGTCAACATATCCCTCTTTGTTAGCAAATCTACTTCTGGGCAGTTACATTTTAAAGCAACCACAAACATTTGTGAGGATAAAAAAAGTTTGTTTTTATTCATAACATCAGCAGATTTTTTTTATTACAAAGCAACATCTAAGATACATATTTTTATGCATGGCCTGATGAAGCCACAATTCAAACGGTCCAGCCTAGGGACTGGACACTGTCTGCAGCATTGGCTGGCTAATTGATACGTTTATTTCATCCATAGTTATAAATACTTGTCAGATCATACATAGCAATTGGTATCATTAGGCCAACATCCAAAAACACTGGATTAGAGCATAAAGGTAGTGCAATTATATAAAGTTGCTACTACCCATTAGTTAGTCAACCAGAAGACAAAGTTCAAGACTCCTACACCGAGAATGTTATCCGTTCAGATTCATGAAGGGCAGGGAAACCAAGCTGTTCCGAGTTAGACCTAAAATTGTGTCAAATATAACAGTGCAAGCGCAACCCAACAATGTTTACTTGCAGCCGGTGATGTTGGACCCAAAGTCCCATTTTGCATCTTTACATGAAGTCATCAGAATCATTTCCATCCTGTAACAGACACAATTTTAAATGTTAGGGTATAATGAATGCTTGCATATTAAATCGATTCTGCAACCACTTTGAGCTATTGAGACCATAAACCAAATAAAAAGGCATGTATTCGTTTGTGGTGAAATGCATGTGTGGAGTCTAATACTGCTTTCATGTATTGCTTGCCATTTTTGGGAAATTGCATAAATATTTTCAAGATGGGAATGAGTCATCTCTGCTGTCCATCAACATACAGCTTCCATTTAGAAAAAAATTCAATTAAATAATGGCCTTTGAGTGGCAATGTGTCAATCTGTTGCGGAAAGAAACAAATATTATAAAACTGGATTATGTGACTCGACTTACCTCATTCGTTGTCATATTGTCACTAGTCATCAGTGACGAATAACTCCTGTTCCGGGACAAGTGCCGTGCACATTTATATCATTATTCACATAAAGTCTTGTGATGCCAGACATGAAGGTGAAGGTGAGGCTGAGGTAGACGTGTTAAGAGTACTTACTTGAGCTCCTCCTGCTCCCTTTTCATTTTGATGTCATCTTTCTCTTTCTTTTTCAGATCTTGTATCTGGGCCTTTTTCTCATTTCTCTCCTCTCTGTCTCGAGACTCTTTTTCGGCTGCTAGATCAGGGTACCGCTCGTCTTTCGTCTTCTCCAACCTGTTCACGACCTCATTGACTTTCTTCTCTACTGTCACGGTCTTCACCTTGAAAATGACCACAATAGAAAACAAACAGAGAAAATATCAAACCACAATATAAGAGACAAAAGTGGTTTGACAGGTCTGTGGGGTGAAATACACGTGACATGACAGATCACTGACCTCCTTGTGTCGATGAAACCCTATTTGGCCCACATCCATGTCTCCTGTTTTCTTTAGGTTGGCCCATGGTGTGTAGACAACATTGATGTTGTTCATTTTACAACCTGGTTAGAGTTATTAGTCAAAAGGCTATTACAAAGTTTCCTGATGATGTTTGTGATAATATATTTAATATTCCATTTATTTTTCATCAAACTCACCAGGCCACTCAATGCATTACCTTGGATGCTGTTGTTTTTTACAAGCTGTGCACAGTCAATCAATACTTCCTTGGGAATATCCTCAATTGTCAGTCCCTTGGGCATTCTCAAGTACACATGGGCAGAAGAGAGTTTATCAACATGAAACCTGTGAACAAAATTAGGATTTCATTGAAACAGCAATTACAGACATACTAGAATGAATAAAATAGTTACAGTTTAACCACAGCACTATTCGTTGATATTTGACTTATCTACCACTAGCCTAGCTCTAGGGCCACCTGGTGGATTTTCTTTTTAATACTGCATAATGTAATTAATAGTCATGGTCAAAACGAATTAATGGTCATGGTCACAAATACCCACAAGCCAATAATTAGCTCATGGCAACAGTAATACTAACAGATATAAATAACTTTCTCACCAAATGTCTTCAGGCCATCCATATTTAATTAGATCTTCATCTAAAAGCGAGAAATAAACATACAGTTACAGTTAGTTGGGTGATGTTGCAAACAAGATGTACAATGGTTTGGTATAGAACAAAAATGTTCAGCTATAACAGCTACCTACTTACTTTCATATTTATCTTTCCCCATGTAGATAATGTAGGAAGGACTGACAACTGTAAGATAAAAAAAAAAACACAAGAAAATGATATTGCAACTAAAGATGGCCCTAGTGTTGCCTTGTCAACTTTGAGAAGCATGAGTCGCATGACAGATATTTCAATTTTTTTATTTCCTCAGAAAACCCGTACTAGAGGGACCTCGCACACCCGTACTAGAGGGACCTTGGCTTCACCAAAACGCTATCGGCTAAAGACGGTGAAGGAGCCTAAACTAAAAAGATAATAAAACAATAGGAAAACTTGTCTCAAACACTATGTTTACTACCTACACAGAAGTGTGTGAATAAAAGTAATGTACATTCCAAGAATAGGACAAGTACTCGCCAATCCTCAATTCTACCCCATAACTATAAATGATCATCAATCATAATTAAACACCCACTGTATTTACGTAGTTAGCAAAGCTTACGTTAGTCTTCTGACTCATATCACCTCGGGATGGCTCAATTATTGTAGCTTGTTGGAAAAAATATATATTCTAGTTGAATTAGTTAGCAAGCAAGCTAACAAAACCGATTGAAGGATGTTGTCGAGTAAGGCTAACAAACATACTGGGTTTCTGAAATCGTGCCCATCTATCACACACACACACACACACACACTTAATTAAATAAATCAACTTAACATCAACAAAACGTGCAAACCTTTTGCGGGGCACTAGACTGATCACCACTCGGACTAGGAAACACTCATTAAAATCAGCAACTGTACTCACCGGCACTCGTGAAGTAAAAGACCATCTTGCATTAAACTAAACAACTGAAACCTTACATATATGAAAAATAGTAAAATATGTTTTCAAAACTTTAGAAATGTATTATGTGCCCTAAATGTGCCTCAACTAAACCATAACACAATAGCTTGCAGACAACCAGGTAGTTGTTCAATAACCCGGAAATAAATGTCAGTAACAAAAGATGTATTTCCGTGTTATTTCGGAATGTCGCGCGCTGTTTAAAATTAGTCCACGGAAGAAACGCGCGGAAACACTACGTTGTTGTTATTGTGGCGCGCCAATAACTTTCTGGAAACTTCGGAATTGGTATGCATTTATCGATAACAGTTTGTTTTATACAATGTATTTATGAAACGCGTTTAGATAGCATGACGACTTGTTTTAACTGTTAGGTGAATGTTTCAAAACGACGAAACAAAAAGCTAAATACTAACTAATTACGTGCAGGCATTAAGCCACAAATTGCTAACTAAAAACGTACTACTTGATACGTATTTGTTAATAGTGATTCGTTTTATCACACCAAAGAAATGGTCACATCAACGTTTAGTTATAATCCTTGTTACTTTAGTGCGTTGTGTCCGCCAAACATGAATTAGCACGGAGGTTTTTGTGCCAGATCATGTTTGTTAATTTTAGGAGGGAGAGATGAAAATTAAACCACGCTGTTTCCGGATGAAATGTATGTAAATTGTGTTTATCATGGGGGGGCAGATTCATAATATTACCTTATATTAAAGTTGCTTGCTGTAGTTAAAGAAATCGCCAGAATAATGTTCACACTGGTTCTTCATATCAATTCTATCGAGCGCTTTGGCACAATCTCTACTTCGGAACGCGTTCCAAACATTCTAATTCTATACAATTATTGTACGTCACTATACCGTATTAGCCAGAGTTTGTAGTAAACTGCCTATCACCATTTAATTTAACAAGTAACAAGCGGGCTACTAAATGTATTAAAACCATATGTATCGTCTAACATTCTAAGTCTTAGCTTAGATCTGACGTAGTTGCTACCTTAGTTTGAGCCCAGCGCGGTCCAGTAGACAATGTATTACCTACCAATGGACAGTAAGAGGACCACTGGAACTTAATAGGCTACACAGAAATATGACATGTAATTGCATTCGACTACACTGCGGTACAACATTTAACGGCATTTAACATGGAAAACGTATTTGCAATAATTTAAACTGATTTCCAATGGACAGTGGTTTCCAATGGAGAGACATGCCGGTATTCAGAGTTTTGTCATTAAATTATGTTCAAGCATTTCAGCTCAGCCGTCGTTCTTTGGCCGTTTGCTTGCGTGGGTGAATTTGTATGCGTTCTATTGTGAATATCTAGCATGATCTCGCCAATGTGTTTAGGTTGTCGTTATTAGCTTAATGTTTAAATATGGCCGCTGTGTTTGGACTGAGAGAACTTAGTAAGTAAGTCAACTTATTATGCGAAATGAATTCATCCAGCTGCTTATCTATGGATTCGGCAATGGGTCCTACCTCTCTATAAAGTTATTCTGATTTTGCTTTTTCTTCTGTTGAAGTTTCGAACATGATGCCCAATACTAGGAAAAGGAAGCACTCTTCAGTTGATTCTTATGGGTAAGTGATAAGATATCACTTGGGTTAAATCAATCACTATAGTAGTCAATCATGTGTATAACCCTGAGTAACACAATTTTTATTCTACAACACATTTAGTCACTCAGCCAAAAGGCCTGTCACGGATGGACTTTCTCCCCTGAGAAGAAAGTCACCTCGGACGCCCCAGACTCCACTAAAGATGTCATCCAGAAACCGGGAGAAGGAGAACTGCCCATCTCCTCTGAAGGCCGTGGCTCCCTTCAGTCCCACTGTGGGTACCGGATCGTTCTATGCCAAACGTAAACCGCTGTATCTAACACCCCTGGAGAGGAAGATGCTGAATGAGACCAAATCAACTCCCAGAAAACCCTCTGCGGAGCTGCATGGAAACCCTGTGGCTGCTGAGAAGACACAGGTGATGGTGATAGAAGGTACAATGGCCAAGAAAGCGGTTCATAAACACGCAAGGAAGACCGGGGTGAAGGGCAAAGCCAACTCCAAATCAAGCCTGATCAATTCCTCAAAGCCTAATGTGCCAACCATTGCACACCAAGCAGAGGTGAAAAAAGGTGTCGCCTTGACATTTTGTGGTTTAAAACTTAAGCCCAAGCCTAAAATCTTAGTTGGGGCTGCCTTTTTCAGCACAGGCAAAAAAACAGCCTCCATGTACAAAAAGCCTAACCTGAAGTCTATGAAGCGAGCTTTTAGATCGCCTAAGGCGAAAGCCTCGATTTCTCTCTCAGAGGAAAAGCAAGAACAAGGGAAAAAATCCACCTCTGCACCGAAATGTTTGGTGCTGGATAAGATGCGACACGAAGACCCAGAAACACCACTCCATGTCCGGGCTGTGCCGAGAAAGCTTGAGTCACCCGTGGCTCCTTTGCCCAGAGCCATATCGCAGAAATACAACATCAAGGAAGCTAGGATTGTGTTGAACCGATCTCCGTCTCCAACATGTCCAGTACCCAAAGAATTAAACACTCGGGTGAGCTGGCATACATCCTTAGTAAGTAGCTATGGTGTAGTATTCAAATTATGTTTACAATATTGTTAATGTTATGTTTTTTTTTTTTTAGGGAGACTTAATCAGAGATTTTCAGACCGTTTCGGCGGACATGTTTGAGAACAGTGATATAAGCCCATTGAACAGTGTCCGAGGACCACTTAAAGGTTTGTGATCTTTAAACATTATTGTTTTTCCTTTTGTCTTTTTTTCCCAATTTAAAAAGGTTTTAATTTAGCTTTTCCCTTTATAGAATCTCTAGCAGACTCTGTAGAATCTTCAGATGTGTATCCAATCTTTGGATCTGCTTCTAAAAGGTAGGCAAAAATGTGTTTTTGCTGAAATCGTTTTCTGATCTTTTTGAAAGGAAATGTCTTGAACCTGAGAAAAAATTGTTATTATGAACAAGAGTGTTTTTCGGAGCTTGTCGTAATCAAGGTTTTCCTCAGGTAAACATATTTGGGAATAAAAAATATTCATACTCTGGGGGGGTATGAATGGCATTTCTATCACCAGTGCCACCCGTGGAAACCATTAGTCTGAAGCCCTACTGTCTCCTGCCTCTAGGCCCCTTAGGAAAGCGTCTCTGGTGACCTGCAGCCCTCCCTCTGCCCATGGCCCCCTTCCCTCCGCAGCCAAGGAGAGGAGCACCAGGAAGAAGAGGGAGACCAACAAACAGGCTGAAGCTGACAATCAGCTCATCATTGTCAGTAAATCCTTGAATGGAACGATGAGTGGACGGACATTGGCCTTGATGACGTCTGTCTGTTTCCCGTAGCCACCCGTAAGACCGGCTGACGCCTGCTGTTTGTGTTCTGCGGTTCTGTCAGGATGCCGGCCAGAAGCAGTTTGGAGCTGCTTCGTGTGGTTCCTGTGGCATGATCTACAGCGCAGACAGCCTGGAAGACAACCTCCAGCACACCCAGTTTCACCAGCGCTTTCTGGACAGTATTAAATTTGTGGTACGTACAATGGTGTTTCAGTCCCTTTCCCCGATACGGCCATTTGTTGTTCGTAGTTGGCTCATTCTTTTATCTATGCACACTGGGTTTTCATTGGTTGCTTAATCAAGGTTTTGTTTGCCCCCAGGGCTGGAAGAAAGAGAGGGTGGTGGCAGAGTTCTGGGATGGGAAAATCATTCTGGTTCTTCCTGACGATCCAAAATATGCTGTTAAAAAGGTATACATGTCAGTGATCCGTGGTCATGCGTGCACTTCTAATGGCATTGTGAACCCACTCACTCACGCTTAATGGCGTCTTATTACCAGGCTGAAGATGTCAGGCGACTTGCTGACAGTGAGTTGGGCTTCCAACAATTGTCCCTCAGTTGCCCGAGCCAAGCGAAAACCTACCTGTTTGTGAACAGTGACAGGATGGTGGTCGGGTGCCTGATTGCAGAGCACATACGACAGGTAAATGACTCACCTGGGCTGCCAAACTTTTGCACTCACACTCCAAACTAATAGTGGGTTTTTGAGAAATTGTTCAGCCTTCCCTGAATGTTGTTAATTTCCAGTCATGTGTGTGTGTGTGTGAAACCTATTGACCCTCCTCAGGTATTAAACGAAGAGATATTGATTTAAGCTTTTGTGCTGTCAATTCTTCTGTGAAGATCTCAGTTTTACACGAGAACAGTTGACAGTTTGGCCATCTGTCCCATTGCAGATAGAGCGTGTATGATAGGATCGTTCAATTCGATATTTTAGTTTTATTCTTGTGGAGTTTGATTTAATTCGTATCATTTGATATTTAGCAAAGGCATAGCGTCTCAAGTCCACCATCCACATTGTTTCCAGGGATTCCGAGTGCTAGAGCAGCAAGAGCTCACCAAGGACATGACCAAGGAGGACTTCATGGAGCACCACCGAGCCTGGTGCTGCTCTACCACCCCAGAGAAGGCCATCTGTGGGGTCAGCCGAATCTGGGTGTTCAGCTTGGCCCGGAGGAAGGGCATTGCCACACGGATGCTGGACACCGTTAGGTAAGGGAGCTTAACAGGTGGAATGATGGTGACATTTTAATAGGATATTGGTTGGTAGGGCAGTAAACATCTGGAAAAATATATCTCTTGTTTTAATGACAATAGCTGAATGTAGAATGTCCAAGATTCTGCAAAAGCAATATATTTGAATGTGTGGCCATGTTAACCTGTATATTAATCATTTCAGAAATTCCTTTATATATGGGTGCCACCTGACTAAGGAGGAAATCGCATTCTCTGACCCTACGCCAGACGGCAAACTGTTTGCCACAAAGTACTGCGAGACGCCTGCATTTATGGTTTACAATTTCATTGGTTAAATTACTAGGACAAGTTTAAATGTTATGCTTTGAGAAAGTTCTGAATGATATTGCCAGTGTTTGAGATGTTTAAATCAAAGGAAAATTTACTCTTGTTGAAGGATTTTTTTGTTGAATAGCTGTTCCAGTTTGAAAAATGTTATAAAAATTTAAATGTTATACCATCAAGTGTAGTTTTTGTTGATCTCCTAAAGCTTGTGTATATATTTCCAATAAACATTTTACCCATTTATAACAATTTCAATTCACAATTTAGTGTTTTATACGACCACAGAAAAGGGTGTCATCTTGTGTATGCGTACAAGTACGTAGCATATATTAGCGGCTTTAAAGTCCTACTTGTTCACTTTATTCAGCTCATTTAAAGTCTGAGTTGACATGCCACTCCATTTTTCATGGAGTAGTAACTTTTTCAGCCCTTTGAACACTTGTTTTTCCGTCCAGCCACTTTGCAACAGTACATGGGAATAGAGGTTCTTCAGATGCAGACCTGGGATTTTCTGATATGGTATCAATTCATCCATGATCCAGATTTTAAATAGCAAGGTGTTTATACAAAAAACAATAAACATACATCAGTTTATAAATTCATAATGTGTGCAAATTATTGATACTACTGGGAAGTGTTTACGTTGTAGTTGAATGAATTTATCCTTAATAAATTCAGAATGACAAAAGTATAGAAAATGTATTTTTTTAATTGTTTTATGATAGCATGACAAAAGAGTACAGGTAAAAAGAATGACAGAATATCACAGACATTTTACATAAGAGTTGAGACAAAGGATTTGGACATGACCACCGTTGCCATCAGAGTCACAGTATGGTATAAGATGACGTGTAACTGGTCAGTCTATGACAATGACCTCACTATTTTTATAGTCTGTCTGAATGTTGGATTCCAAAACCTGAACTATTTGTGTAGCACAGGGCCGCTTCTGGGGATTCTCTTCAGTGCACAGGCAGAAGAGCTCCACGATCCTCTGATAGGCTCCCCCAAGCTTGTCAGAGTCCAGCGCTGGGCGGGTGCCTAACTTCTCGTAGTAGGCGTCCTCATCAAAGTCATCCTCGTCCATTGACTCATCTAAGAGGATTCGAAAACAATGACATACTTATTTTAACAGCCATCGAGCAAGTCCTCTTGTGTGTAACATACAGCTATAAGAGGTA
This sequence comes from Novumbra hubbsi, assembly GCA_016801125.1. NCBI lineage: Eukaryota > Metazoa > Chordata > Actinopteri > Esociformes > Umbridae > Novumbra > Novumbra hubbsi. The sequence continues at coordinate 24,993 of JACXGK010000095.1, read as the reverse complement.
TGTAACGTTTCCTTTAAAAAGAGAATGTAAGGTATGGGCTTTTTTATTATTATTTTTTTTAAACAGGCTTGAGTCAAATACACATTACATTTTAGTCATTCGGTAAACCTTCCTGCCCTAAGTTTGTCTATTACATTTTAATAAAAGCATGTTGGACTACCACACAACCTGGTAACCGGCAGTAATTTTATTCACCAAGTTGAAGATAATATATGGAAACTCCTCACCTTCCTCACTATTCTCACTGTCCAGCATCTCCAGGTGAGGCATTGCCAGAGTCATCATCTCCCACAAGGTCAGTCCATAGGCAAAGATGTCTGCCTTGTCTGTTATTACTCCTCCCACTTCCAGAGCCTCTCTGGGCTTCCATGGCTCAGTCCCAACATACACATCTTTAGGGTTTCTCACTGAGACAAAAGGGGCACAAACAGGAAGAGATTTAACCCCCTAAATGATTAAAGACTTGGTGTTTTTAAGCTTACTGGGCATTGTTGCATTTGACCAGATGTGTATTTGTGGTTCTCAGCAAATGCAAAAAGGGATTAAAAGGACCTGAAAGTTGGGAACGTTAAACACACTGGAAAAAAAAAAGACGAGGAATGTATTTTCTTAAAAGGCCGAGTCAGAAATTGAAGTATTGTAAATGTTTTGATCCCTCTTTGTGCTCCAGTGTAACTATAAATCACACACACACTCTAAACATTTACAACAAAACCACATAAGTTACCATGACAAGATGGAAACATTTAGCAATTTTATTCAAAATACAAGAATTGTGCCTCTTATAAAAACATTATGCTATTCAGTTCACCAAATCTTTGTGTCGATACTTGTTGCCATTCCTGTGTTTGGTTTTGGTAAAGATGATTAGTTAAATGCAATTCGAATTTATGATGGAGTTTTTTGTGTTGGTCTTAACGGTCCACTATATAATGTTTGTATACCAGTTGAATATCGTGAATACCAGGTAGATGCATTCTTGTGCCATTCAGGTAACGACCAAGAAGCTGCATCAACCATCAACTGTCATACATGTAAACAAATAATAGAACTACTTATATATGTATTTTTATTGTTCAACTGTCAGAAAAGCTGACTAGTAAATCATTGTATGTTCTAAATTCCCACTGGATTAAAAACATGGTGTATACAGGGTGTGCGTGTATACACTATACAAAATATCATATCTACCTTTCATATTCTCATCCAACTGCAAGGAGACACCCACATCGCAGATTTTTATGGTCTCAAAGTCGCCTTTGATGACAACATTGCAAGACTTGATGTCGCCATGTAGAAGTGACTTGTCATAATGAAGGTACTGGAAAAGGGAAAAAGAAAATACATGTCAGGTTTTCAACCCTGTATTTACAACCAGAAAAAGTCTCCAGAAAAACTTGGATGCTGCGTAAAATGCACAAAAAAAACTGAATGCAATGATGCTTTTATCCATATATTTCATTGAAAAAAGTGCAAAGAGAACATGAAATGTTGAAATTGAGAAATATTATTGTAATTGGGGAATTTTTTTAAATTTCGCTTACAACAACAATTGTAAAACTGGGTTGTATAATAGTTTGGACAGTTATAAAACTGGGATTCACATTCCGAAGGATGGACAAACAAACAATCAATCAAATTAAATCAATGCCTGGGAATGTTATGTTATCGGAGTGAGGAAAAGGGAATTGTGTAAATGATGAAGACTTGCTAAAATGTCACCTGTAAGCCACGAGCCACATGTAAAGCCACTCTCTCAATAGTTGGGGCTGGAAAAGCCTTCAAGCCTTTCTCTTTCCTCTCCTCAATTAGATCATTCAGGGATCGTTCCCCACCATACTCCATAGCCAAGCACTTAGATCCATCCTTGGCAGTGGTGAAGGCACGGAAACCTGTAAAATCATATAGATGTTAACATAAAAATTAACATCCCACAGGCATGGAATGTTTTCATCCATGAGTTCTCACAAACTTAATTAGGTTGTTTGTCATTCACAACTGAGCCTTTTCATGCAGGGTACAGACCTTAAGAAATTGATTTGGGCACTTGTATCACAGTACAATATTTCTGTTATATTCTTACCAACAATGTTTGGGTGCAGCAGGCCTTTCAGGGTCTTCGCCTCATCACACAGCCTTCTCTGGTAGACACCTACCTGCCTTGAGGCACATTTGCTGTTGATCTTCTTGACAGCCCAGGGAGACTGGTTTGGTTTACCAACCCTGAGAACATGTACACATGGACATGTAAATCATAATACATTACATTTATATAGCACTTTTCTATAGACCCAAAGGCGCTTAATCATAATAATTTATTAGCACACCAGTGTTAGTAGTAAACTACCCAAATGTCAACATAATTGTACTGTTATTTAATCAGTTAAATCAGTCCTAATATAAAAGTTCAATAATCATTAGGCCAGAAAGCAAAGTTGCAAGTGGAAGGAAAACACACTGCATAATGTATATTTTTAACCCCTCACTGGAGACATGCTGCGATCCAGCCTGCTTCATATCCCCCACCATCATCCCAGTTGCCAATAAGTCAAGGACTACAGACTTAAAGAATACAGACCTGTCGCCCTGACCTCTGAGATTATGAAGACAAGGATCAAAGGACTTAATGACTACAGTCCCGTCACCCTGACCTCTGTGATTATGAAGACAAGGATGAAAGGACTTAATGACTACAGTCCCGTTACCCTGACCTCTGTGATTATGAAGACAAGGATGAAAGGACTTAATGACTACAGTCCCGTTACCCTGACCTCTGTGATTATGAAGACAAGGATCAAAGGACTTAATGACTACAGTCCCATCAAACTGACCTCTGCGGTTATGTAGTCATTTGAGGCCTTGTGCTGTCCCACCTCAAGACCATCACCATCCCACGTCTAGACCCACTGCCTACTGAGGTCTGTGGACAAAACGTCAACCTGTTCTTCACTTTAGGTCAACATGGCTCTTTACTTCATCCTCCAGCATCTGGAACTTACGCCAGAATCCTGTTTGTGGACTTCAATCCTCTCTTACATAAGAAGCACAGCAGAGTATATACTTCCGGCAGCAGCTGAACAAGTTCAACCTGACAAAGACTATGACAGGGAACTTCTACACTGCCATCATAGCATCCAACTTGACGTCCTTCATCACCATCTGTGAAGGACGAGGACAGCGCATCATCCGCTCTGCAGAAAGGGTATTTGGTTGCAAACCTCCAGGTTGTGCAGGTAAGCAGCAAAGATTGGGGCTTGATCTTTCTCACCCTGGAAATGGACTATGCAGAACTATCCTCTCTGGCATAAGGTTGACACAAGAACCAAACTGACTATAGCCCGCTCCACACATACAAATGTTACATAATACATATTGTATTATAATTTTATATTTTTGGTAATTTTTAAGGCATAGCTCAGTGTTTTATTATTTTGTATAATTTGTCGCACAGCGGCCCAGAACAAATGACTTGTTTGTTGTGAAACCTACTTCTCAATAAAGCTCTTTTTGATTCTGATTTAAAATAAATAGTTACCCTACATACAAGAAGACATATGCAAATAGGTTAGAACACTCAGTGTTGATCAGATTGCACCTTGGTTGGTGCACGAAAGTCTAAAGATCTTGGTGGTGGAGAACTGGAGGACTTATGAGCATTTAAGGTTAACTATCTAATTCACTTAGCAACAAGGTTTTTCCACTGTGTCTGCTCAGAGACAATAAACAGTAGTGTGACCAGTTGTATGATTATGTTCTCAACATTAGTCAATAACAGAGTTACGGGTAGAAAGTGCAAGTTTAAATTAGAGTTAGTGATCTGTTGTTGCACTTGTCATTTTATGATATTTTAGATTGAAGTATTCTTTATAGTTTAGATTAAGTGAACAATATTTTCATAGTACCTTCCGTTTAAATATTTTTTTGGAGCTAAAGTGGAACTTTAGTGTGGTTGATTAACTTTATTTTCAGAATGAACAACTAGACACACAAACCCCAGGTGACACTGAAGCTAAATAACGAAATATAACGCGCTGGATGAGACCCCAAACAATGTGTATTAATATTATTATTAATGTGTATTTGACAAAAATTACCGAAAATTCATTTTTTATGTCACAACCAAAACAAACCTGTTCATTAGATAGACATTAACTCCAGTTCCACATCCCAGTTTCTTCATGAAAGGGGAGGAAGGGATGGTTACAGGGGTTCTAGGACTGGAAGTGTTACCACCGGAGTGAAGGCTCTTCACCCTGTCATGTTTGCGAGGCGTCTTGAATGCATTGACATCACTGGCTATAGCGGAGTCCATCCTCTCCTCGATCTGTGAACACATAACTGGAATATTTCGAAGCTAAAGTAGTTGCCTACAACACATTTTAAATGTTAGCTTGTTACCATAACTAGTTATTGAAGTACGTTAGCCAGCAAGCTAAATTAACGTTAACATCAACGCCACCCAAACATTCACATACAAGATATAACTGTTTTCCATAGATACAGCGTACATGCGATACAGGCTTAAATAAATTTCAGCTGGTAATTCTTACCAATGTTCAATAGCAATCTCCGTTATAGCGCAGTTAGGTTCTAGCTGTAAAAAACGCGCCCAGCTTTCAAAAACCCAATCATTTACGTACGTCAGGTACAGGCAGTTATGTAGGACAAATGGTACATTTTGTCAACATGACTGAAAAAGGCGTTTTTAAAATCGGCATGATACTACGGGCCCCATTTGTAATACAGGTCAATAGCACGAACCCACGGTTATGTAAATACAATACAACATGTAATGATGCAGCTATCTGTCTTTTCAGTTTACAAACGAATAATTTATGTTTTTAAAGAAGAATAATTCTTTATAATCGTATGCAACCTATTCGATTACACCAGCAGAGGGCAGGCTAAGTAGTAGGCTGTGTAGAGTGTAGACCATCGACCTAGAAACCTTTCATTGAGTGCCCTTTGCTGTGAAAAATATAGAAGGCTTTACCCAAGAAGAAATGACACATTTCCAGTATTTCTAATGAAATGTTTAAATCATATCGGGGAGGCCAATATATCCCAGTGTGCATATAAAATAACTCAAAAATACACGTTTAATCGTGAGACATCTTAAAACCTCAAAATGTCTTGTTTTTCTACTCTATGTACATGGCATATTGTATTTCTAATTTTGCATGATGATTGTCTTTCATGATATTGTGCAGGGAGGTTACCAACAACAGAATGGCCACTCTAGATCATCAGAGTCTGCAGATATGGGATAACCTGATAAAAACAAGGGATAACCATACTATGGTGGACGCTGCTCAGCAGCAGGGACTGGGAGACTGTCCCAGGTCTGTGAATGTTCTTGAGGAACCATCCAATCATAGAGCTTGACAGCATCTAAAAAGAATGGGAGAAACTGCTCAAAGTATAATTCCCTTAGAATTTACTATTCCAGTGGGTCAGAAGTTTCCATACAGTAAGTTGACAGTGCCGTTAACAGCTTGGAAAACTACGTAAAATAATATCATGGCTTTAGAAGCTTCTGTTTCATAATTAAAAATGTTTGGGCAATTAGAGGTGTATATGTGGATGTATTTCAAGGCCTACCTTCAAACTCAGTGTCTCTTTGCTTGACATCATGGGAGAATTTAGGAAAAACAAATATAGACTTTCACAAGTATGGTTCATCCTATGGAGCAATTTCCAAACGCCTGAAGGTACCACATTCATCTGTACAAACAATAGTTCTGCAAGGACATGCGTTCTGTCTCCTAGAGGTAAACATAGTTATGTTAGGGTTAGTGCAAATCAATCCCAGACCAACAGCAAAGGACCTTGTGAAGATGCCGGAAAAAAATACTGTCTATTTACCACAACAAATGAGTCCTATATTGTCCTAACCTGAAAGGCCGCTCAGCAAGAAAGAAGTTATTGCTCCAAAACCGCAATTAAAAAGACAGACTGTGATTTGCAACTGGACATGGGGACAAAGATACTTTTTGGAGCAATGTCCTCTGGTCCGAATGAACTGTTTGGCCATAATGACCATTGTTATGTTTGGAGGAAAAAGAGGGAGACTAACAAGCAGAAGAGCAAGCAAGAACACCATCCCGACCATAAAGCACAGTGGGACCATCGTGTTGTATTTAATACAATCAAAATGTAGTCTATAGCACAGCAATAGGAGAGAGAGTGAATAGTTCCTAATACTTTCCCGAGGTTAGCAGTATTATTAGTACTTTCCAAAGGAAATGTGTATTTTATTTCATTGTAATATTTTGTTATTGCTATATCCTCATTCCTGATGATTAGTTTATTGTAATTACTCATTTTATTTTGTACTGCTCAGAAACCACACAGAAAAACAGAATTGAGCATAATTTGCCAGCATCATAACTGGAAACTGGAGTCGCTGACTCTCTCCTTCCAAAGATACATTTTGCCAGTAACTGACTGTTATTTTAAAACCCATTTTGGGCTGAATGTGTAGTAGGTTTTTTATTGCATAATCTAGTAGAATCACACTCAAAACTCAGCTGACCATAAAATTCCAAGTGTGAAAGTGAGTAGTTTTGATACCATTGGCACATATCAGCACCTACTGTACACAACACAATTTTTAAGGACTTAAGGTTGAAACAGTACCGCTTTAAAAACCAGTGTCCAAAAATCCTGGGCTGCATCTTTAAGGTGTTTCAACAATGCTCTCTTACTGTTTTAGTGTTAACATGACGGCGAGACTTGGACAATAGATTTCATAAAAAATACATAACACACATTGTATTGAAATATGAATGTACCTCGTTTTATAATTACAAAAAACATATTTCAACCCATGAAGCCATAAGGATGCATGTATAGTATGCTCAATGCTTAATGGTTCTCCTCAGAGCGTGATGCGTTCAAAAGGGATGTGCCACAAGTTACACACAAGTCATTCGTCAACCTTTCTGCATTCTGCTGCGGGACAAGCTAACATTGCAATGCCTCTGTGTGCAACTGATTATTATGCCTTGGGATAACGCCTTGTAGTAAAGGGCAGAGGAAAAGGACATTGTCAGCAGATGTATGAGTGGATAGATGCAGTCCCTGCTTCTTTCTCCTTTCCATACTATTGGTAGGTAATCCCTTCCGCCACAGGGGGGGATGAGGGAGTGGGCCGGATGGGTGAGTCAATATATTACGATTGCTTAATATAACTGTATGTGCTTTGCACTAGTTCAGTAATCACCTCAACAATCCTCTCTGACACATGCAGAAGCAACTTCTTACAACACCTACGTGTTTTCCCGAGTGCATTCCACCAAGATGTTTATCATGTCCCCCTTGTCCGCTGGCCCCATTTTATTGTTACAGTAAAGCACACAGTCTGGTTTGATCTTTCTTCCACTCACTGGTCCCCTTCCCCGTGACAAGCATAGTGGCTGTGCAGAAGGCCATGAACGTTTTGTTTGTGATGTCACTTTACAGCCAACTGTTGACTGTTCTATGCGAATTCGACAGACTGGTTTCATGAACACAGACCCAACCTAGTCTAGCTCAGTGGTAGAGCTCTGTGTCTGCAACATTTTCTCTGGGTCTTCATTTTTTCTACTTCAGAATCTGGGAATATCACCCTCCTGTTTGGACTGTACCACAGGTCTCTATGCTGCCAGGATGCAGGCACTGGATACATTCCTATTGGAGCATTTTCTAAAACGTACTTTGAAACAAATGACGGCAAAGTGATTTTGTTTCCTCACGTTTCCTACAGAAACATTGCTTAATAGGAAGAACCCAGTGTCTGGTTAAAAAACAAATGGTCAAATGAACCTCAGGGGCAAAAGGAGCTCGTTCTTGTGGTCTTGCTATGTCACATTTACATTTTAGTCATTTAGCCGACGACTAACCAGAACGACTAACAATGAGTGCGTTCCTCTGAGGGTGCTACATGTGGATGTTTTTATAGAAGAGCATATCACTTGGTCGAACTTCAGCATGGGCTCCAGAGGGGAAGAAGCAGCTGTCTTGGGCTCCGCTCAACTACGTTGAATCGTGGGAAACAAATGAATCATTTCATGCATGTTTTTAATGTAAAACAATGTGCTGTACATGGGTTGTTCCACCAATACCGGGCTATTCGAGTGTCCCTTGGTTTTCCCACTTGCTAAGGTGAAAATAAATGTAAAATGTTCATTCTGTCAGGTACCATAGATGTAGAGATGGCATTGTATATGTACATGTTTTGTTGACATTTAAGTCCTTAAATGTCTTGAAAGGCTGTCTCTCTAAGCACGCAATTCTCTCACTCGGTGAGGGTTGTTATTTAACCCTGTAAAAATACAGGGTTGACTGTAAATGGGTTTAAGATTTCCTCTACTCCCATAAATTCCCTCATAAGGGAATGGTGGCTCCACCCAAATTCTGTGATAACCAATGTTACCTATGACCGTGTCTCAATGCAGAAACTCCCAACAAGATTTTGAGGGTTAAGTACACTTCCTATACATCTGTGCCAAGCCTTCTTGCTTGTTTTTACACTGAATATCTAACCAGGAGTTCATAAGAGGGCAACGCGTGCAAGATCACTATCACTTCCTAGACCAATTTAGTTGGCATTCAGGTGCCTCCCTGCTGATGCTGCTACCCCACACATTTTGAAAATGTTGGCTTATTGTACACTGCTCAGACAAATAAAAGGAACACGTAAGCATCACAGTAGAACACCAAGTCAATTCAACTTCAGGGATATCAATCTATCCAGTTAGGAAGCATAAGCAATTGTGAATCAACAAATTTTGGTGCAAATGAACGTGATAACAGGTGCACTGGAGAGGCAAATGCAAGACAACCCCCAAAAAGAGAATGGTTTTGCAGATGGTGGCCACAGACCATTCCTCTCTCAATTGGTTGGTGATTTTGGTTTCCAATGACCGTTGTTATGTACATTTCCTCTCAACTAACTACACAAAGTAGAGTCAAGATTTTGATTGTTAACGTATTTTGTTCATCGAGACCCGTGATTCAAGTGTTCCCTTAATGTTTTTGAGCAGTGTATCATTACAGTAATTTGGATCAGATTAAGTGTGCAATGGTACTCATTCATTTGACAGAATGTGTTTGTTTTAACACAACCCTCAGAAGCGTCTTACTCTTAACATGTGATCATTTATCTTCCGAGAGTTTTCAGATAATGCAGGCCACCCGTAACTCTCGAAGTTTAAAATAGCAGGCAGCGCCTGTCAAATCATCTTGGAGCACTCCTTCTTAAAGAGCTGATCCTGTCCAGAATACACATGGACATTTTGGGTGAGTTCTGGAGGGCTCTGGAGAACAACTTCAAAGTACAGCTGGGAAACGTGACTATTTCTTTCATTGACTCTTCAAGCCGATTGCTGGAAGATCTCTTATACTCTCGGAGTTATGTGAAGTGACCCTGAAATGCTCTGAACAATGTTGTTTCTTTCCATAAATGGACTGAAAAGGTATCGTTACAGTGCACACTCCTCCTAGCACCAAATCTCTGTATAAGGTTACTTTTTTTATACAAACCTTCGGAGAGAGCTGAATGAATATGACAGAGATGAATGCCAGAGACAAGCCTTCTTGGATGGAAGGAGGATAGTTTCACATTGTAGTTATTTATTTATAATCAACTTCTTGTATCCATCTGCAAACTTTCCTGAATGATCTATTAATAAATATTTAAATGTCAGAGCTAAAATAAAGAACTTGCTGTAGTGAAGCAGCGCATGAAGCAGCGCATGAAGCAGCGCATGAAGCAGCGCATGAAGCAGCGCATGAAGCAGCGCATGAAGCAGCGCATGAAGCAGCGCATGAAGCAGCGCATGAAGCAGCGCATGAAGCAGCGTATACAAAAGACCCAAACATGTCACATGTCAAAATATGTGCCAGTATCTGCCAAAAATATATTTTCTTCAATGAAAGTTAAAACGTCATAATTAGAAACATCTTCCCCTCAGAAATGAATCAGGTTCTTTGTTCTCCTGAGACCACATGCTGAGGTGATCAGGTGATTCTCCAGCAATAGTTTCTATATCCGTCCTTCATGTGGAAACACTTTTACGGTAATTGTTTTTAGTTGTCATCTAGAGATGCCACATCCAACTTTCTTTACATTTTTCACATGTTCAAATGATATATAGATATAATATGGCGTAGGATTACTTAGCTATTGTATTGAAATGTACTTTATTATGTTAATCAAACAAGTCCACATGTACTAAACAAACTGTTTTATTCCTTTAAAAGTACACATTGTTTATGAAACTTAGCAAGAAATACCAAGAAAAAAGGGTTAGGTTTCTCTAAGTATTATATATTGTTTTTATCTGAATGTTTCATATGTTCAGGTACTATTGTCTGGGTGTTATGACCAGCACAATACAAATATATTAACACTCCTTGTCAATTAAATAATTTCCAATAAAAGTGGTGTTTAGGGCAAATGGGCCACATACCATAACAAATCAATCTCAATTTCAGTCAGTACCTACATCATCATTATGGTATGGTATAGTGTGTTCTTACAGCTGGAACCAATACAAACCAAAAAACGTCTGCAATGTTCAACATTTAACCGTAAGCATTACATCCCAGTGATGAATTTATAGGACAGTTCAAGCTCCATGCAAGAATTACGTGTTAAATTCACCGGAAGAACAGCACACTGTAGAATATTTTGAACAGATTATATAAGTTATGATCATATACTATAGGAATTAACATTTGTACAAAACCAGACAACATCTTTTCTATGAAAATATTTCAGTAGAATTTCACTAGAAAATATTTTTCTCCTTTTTCTGTGGAAAGACCTTTCCCATGCAGGAAGCATGATATGAATAAAATACTCAACCATGGGTGGTTGAGGTTAATTTTGGCATTTGGCATTTAGCTGTGACACTGCAACACCTCTACCATAAAATGTAATGGGTAAAAGTGAGAACATCGTCTGAAATAATGACAGACAGTCCAAATGAATGTGTGTGAATAGTGAAACAACATGGTCCACAGGACCTTAACACATTTTACTACTTATCCCATATTTGGCACCAAATCATCAATAGAAAATAATCCAAAGTTTTAGAAAATATTTCGGACTTCCTTTCAGCCATCATACCAATTCATCACCTGATTTAAATGTAAAAGTATCTTTTAACACTGTTGTTTTACTTTATTTGATCCATAACTCCCTGTTTATTTCCAGTGAGAAACATTAATTCATTTCTAATACTATTTTACTATTTAATTTAATATTTGCCAAGAACGTTTACTAGCCCTTAGGCTTTAATTAATCATGATCGGAGTCAAGGTTTCCATACATATACCAAGCCTCAGTATTCAAACAGCCCCTGCAATTGTCAATGAAGAGTGTGGCACATGTGGCTGCAACCTGTTAAAAGACTGGACGGAGACCAAAACTGCAAAGCTGACATTTGTTCCATTCCTTTTCTTTGCATCTTTGAACAACAAGACAAACATTAGTGAACGTCTGTTTTTTGGGGCCCTAAACCGGGTTCCGCTTTGCGCCGGCATTATACTTGACATTGAGACAATGGCCGGCTAGAAGTCCAACTGCGTTTGCAGCGAACGGTCAGTTCAGTTGCCCACGGCGATGGGTGGATGTGGGACTGCAGGACGCCGCCCCCTCTACCTCACGTTGCCTGGCAACTGCAAACCATTTCCGCAGAGAGGAACTAGGCGTCGGTTCAAACGGCGGGTGTTAGGTGTTGCACGTCACCCCCGCATCCTCCACGTGTCCGCAGTTTGTCTTGCCCCAGCCTGAGAACTTGCACTCGTGGATGGTGACCTCGTTCCCAATGCAGGCCACATCGTCCATCCATATGAGCCCAAAACCTGGAGGGAGAGAGAGATTTCATTCGGTATTTGCCTGAAAGGGCATTGTTCCGCTCAGCCTCTCACTTACTAGTAAAGAACTCTAGATCAGTCAAAAGTGTTTAGGATTGGTGGAAATATGTGGATTTCAGAAAACCGATGAAGGAATTGCATAAGGCGCGGCCAAGAATCGCCTCAAACCACAGCCTTGATCTGAGGGAGAGACAATGTATGGTCTGGTCGTAGTCAAGATCCACACCAAGCGTTCCGTAAAGCACCTCCATCTGCCAGGGTTATTTATCACACCAGTCTCCTCTGGGAGCCATCAGACGTATTCATGTGAGGCAGATATCTGGCAGTGGGAGCCGAGCATGCTGTCTCCACAAAACACAGAGGTTCTAAAGAGTGGGGTTAGAAGCTCTTCTATCCTTTCCCCTGTCAACAGACACCAGACAGGACAGGCCACTATTAATGATGCAAGATATACTGGATGTTTCTGCATGTTTTGTAAATGACAGAAGAGCATTCTTCTCTCGTCCGGCTTGTGTAGGCCCTTTGGTTAAAAAAAAAACAATAATGAGTCTCCATATATATTCTTAAATGGAAGGGCACTGCACTTTATGTATATAAACGTATACTGGTTCAGGTGTCGAAGCCGCTGCAGGCATATACATTATATCCACGTAATCCAAAACAGAAAAAGAAGTGACTTGAAGTTCTTTTAAAATCTTAGTCCAATCTTGATTTACAGTTGTTTCCTTTACTAAATCAGTTTACTAAACTTCTCATACAGCCAAATATCCACAGATTTGTAAGGGGGATTTTGTTGAATATGTGATCTGTCCTTGGAAAGTATTCAGACTCCTTCAAATTCTCCACATCTTCTTGCTTTATAGATTGAATTTATAATTGAGTAAATTTTCTCAAGCTCCATCATATTTGATTTGGAGCGTGAACAGAGATCTTCACATCTCCCAAAAAAATTATAATGGCGTTTAACTCCCGGCTTTGACATTTTACCGTACCCTCCCCCAGATCCATGCCTTGAAATAACCTTATTTATGCGGTCTGCAGAGTTCTTTGGACCTCATGGCTTGACATGCACTGTGACGTGTGGGAACTTATATAGACGGGTATGTGCATGTCTCAATCCTCTCCAAGCAATTGAACTTGGCACAAGTCGTAGAGAAATCTGAAGGACGATTAAAGGACACACCCCTCCTGGTCTTCGTCCTCACCTCATGAATAAATAATAGAAATACACCCATCATTGTGATGGTGGGGGATGTGATGTAATGCTGGTTGCTGAAAATATTAGGACTTTCCCAATAGCCACTTGGTAACCGATGGTTACTTTTGTTTCCATCAATTCTTTTTACTGTGTACTGCAGTTAGTTCATAAATGTGGTCATAAATGGTCGAGTGGCTTACCTTGGCCAAACCGGCCCGTTTTATGGATCTCCAAGGCTCCCGTGTAGCCAAGCATCCTGCAAACCACGTCTCCATCTTTCTTGTCCCAGACGTCATCACATACTGTTCCCCAGCGCCTCTCATGGAACACCTCCACCCTTCCTTCATGAGGGCCTGAGCCATTCACCAGCCTCACCAGTGTCTTGTCAACTGAAAAACACACACACACACACACACACAACAGGAGAGAATGACAAGATACTGTGGGAAGCTACTCATTAAACTATATATCTGGGACAGTGAGGCATTTTCTTCTTCTTTGATTTCGAATCCAATTATTTTGTCTATAGAGCCAAAGAACAGCTATTAGGATAAAGTACAGATTCAAAGCTTTTGTTTGACGTCATTGGGTACATATTGGTTTCACATTTGAAATGATTTCATTGTAGCTTTTCGGATTTCTCTGCCAAGGCCTAAAGGAAATAGCAGCACTGTGGGCTTAATGCGCATCAAATCTGTTCATTAGCATGAATAACTACGGAAATCATTTATCATTTAAAAACAGGGGTGGGTGAGATTGCTTTCATAGTGTGAATGGTCAGGAAAATGGCATGTTGTGATGCTGGGTCATTTACTGTTGAACAACACCTGACTGCATGATATTTCTTCAAGCCTTGGCAGAAGTGCCAGAAATGGTACAACTACTGTACATACCTTTTGGATTTGTTTGAACAAGTCTGTTTTTAGGATAATTAAATGACAATGCACTGTTTCAATAACTGAAATTAGTAGGGAGCCAGCCAGGGCCGGCCCTCGGCATTAGCAACATAAGCGGCCGCTTAGGGCCCCCAACTGCCAAGGGGCCCTAGACTACAAATGAGCCACGAACCACTAGGTGGAGTACATTATCTGTATAAATATGATGATGGACAATACCTTAAAAGCTACAGAACTTTGTTATTGTTTTAACTGTCTCCTTGCCCTTATTTGGTATAAGGCTAAAGAATGGGGCTGGAGAAAGTATGTGGGTGCTATCCATTATCTTAAAGATTGGAGTCTATAGCATTTGCTAATGGTACATTTGTTTGCTAATATTAGCGTACAACAAGCTAAACTACTGAAGCATTGGCATTTTGAACTCCACCACTAGAATTGTTTATGCTATAGTGCAATGTTGATAACACCATAAGATGAATTGCTATATTCTGAACATGTTATGTGTTATTGTGCTTTGTTGATTAAACCGTTGTACTCATTATATTTCCCAATAAACTTTGGATCAGTGGTCATGTGGTGAAAGATCAAACCAACAGAATGCATGATTATAGGGTTTCAATGTAAGACTGGCTGGGTTACAAGTCCCGCCAGTTTGGAGTTTCATTAAGACTTCAAAAAAGTACCTCTTACAAGTGATAAAACAAATCTATACGAACGGCCCTAATTTGACAGGTGTGTAGGGCATGCAAGGATTGTTATAAACGCAGTGTAGAAATAGGTGTTTTTAACCATGTAAGTTAAATGAGAACACATTCAAAATGACTGCAGCGACCTGGGAAATAGTTACAGGGGTATTATGGCCAGAAGGGATCATTAGTGACTAAACAGCACACCTGTTTAACTACCCATCCAAAAGACTATACGCTACACAGAGCAACATCCCCATCATTGCCCTGGGGCATTGATATTTGAAATTTAGACAAGAAGGAACACCATCTCCAGCAGCATCTGGTCTCTGATACAGGGAACCTACCAGCACTGACAATGCTTAGCTTCAGAGGCTAACCAACCATAGGATACGGGCCAATATGCTGCTTGCAAAAAACATCAGGAGGGCAACACAACATTTTAGGTATGCCGGTTAAACGTAGCTCTTTTTTGGAGTATTTTTGTTGTGATAATTTAAATACATTTAATAATAAAAATATGTGAATAACATCACGTGGTGTTCCAATTGGCAGCACTTAAATCTGGAGCACAGGCTTGAGGAGAAAGCTGAACATCTCTTTCATGTATGGCAGATGCGGGAGACTGAACACCGTTCTAAACTTGGACTTGCAGATTGAAAGCATGTGTCTGCTACAGATACAGCATGAGGGCAGAACATTTATTTTGTCATTTGGGATTGCTATAGCACCAACTCAGGAAAAGTACTGTTCAGTGAAAGCTGAGCCAGGTTAACTGGTGGGCGTTTGTGGCTGAGGATCTATGTGCAACAGGTAGCACAGCTATCAAGGATAAGTTCAAAATATCATTTACATTAAATACCAATACACCTGTAACTGCACCATAAATTGTTGCTTTCTAGCAAAAGAAAATGAGAAATAGAACAGAGAGCATTTGACTGGTACTGTATATACTTACACTAAACTAAATAAGAATCAACCAAAATGTCAGATGCCTTTATTATATCTATATCTATATATATATATATATATATATATATATATATAAGTGGAAAAAAGAAAGAAATGCGTTGCTCTCCCTGCATGTTTCTTTTCCATCTCCAGCAGCGGGGAAACAATGGGTCTGAAACATCCGCTGCAGTGGGAGTAAAAGTATTCTGACTAATAAAGTGACAGGCACAGAGTGAATACATGCGTCAAGGTGAATCCAAACGATGCCATTCCTAATGTTCTCCTGCAGAAAAAGTAAATGTTGAAAATAAGGAAAACAATAATACAACACAAAGTGTCTTAGCAGATCCACATCTGCACATGAATAGAATAACACAGGGCCTCATAAATTCAGAGTAAAAAAACAGTACATCCCCTTTATTATGCCAAACTCCTTACATCTCTCTGCAGTTTCATAATTAAACTATTTGTTAAAAAACTTTAATTGTTTTATTGCTAAAGGAAAGAGCACTAAAGAATGTGTTGTCAACACTGTACAAAACAGGCCAATTTTCCATTGTTCATTTGGCACATTGGACTACTAGCTACACGTTAGAGTATTTGGCGTCACATTGGAGTACTGGGCCACACTGGAGTACTGAGCCACACTGGAGTACTGGGCCACACTGGAGTACTGGGCCACACTGGAGTACTGGGTCACATTGGAGTACTGGGCCATACTGGAGTACTGGGCCACACTGGAGTACTGAGCCACACTGGAGTACTGGGCCATACTGGAGTACTGGGCCACATTGGAGTACTGGGCCACATTGGAGTACTGGGCCACATTGGAGTACTGGGCCACACTGGAGTACTGGGCCACATTGGAGTACTGGGCCATACTGGAGTACTGGGTCCCATTGGAGTACTGGGTCACACTGGAGTACTGGGTCGCCCTGGAGTACTGGGTCACATTGTAGTACTGGGTCGCACTGGAGTACTGGGTCACACTGGAGTACTGGGTCACACTGGAGTATTGGGTCACATTGGAGTACTGGGTCACACTGGAGTACTGGGTCACATTGGAGTACTGGGTCACACTGGAGTACTGGGCCATACTGGAGTATTGGGTCACATTGGAGTACTGAGTATTTTCTTTTCGTGGCATGTATCCGCACATTAACATCAGGTTGATAATTGAACACTGAACAAAACCATAAAACGTTGAGTGTCTCCCAAACGTTTTACACCTTCTCTTAAAGGGGATAGCAGCCATGGAGACTAATCTAGTTTACAACACCTGGCAGTGCTCCAAGCCGCCTTTTTAAACAACATTTCTGGTTTAACAGACTTTGACTAAGCTGCGCAATTTGTGTGTGGTGTGTGTGTGGCGTCTGTGTGGCGTGTGTGGTGTGCATGTCTGGGTGCATTGTGTTAGCGTGTGTCCTTGCAGGATGAGGCAGCTCATGCTAATGGCAGGCTCCGGATCTGACCTGACATCAAGCTGACCCGCACAGTCCCCAGCAACTGTGTGATGCCATCGTCTCTGCCTGGGCCTACATCGCAGAGGGAACGGTTCCAAAACCTTGTTAAATCAACGCTCCGATGGATCAAGGCGATTCTGGAGGTAAAACTAGTGTGCAAATTGTGTGCGTCAAATAAACTAGCCACTGACTGAAAATGTGAGCTTGCATGCAGTCCTATTAATAATACGCAAGGTTGTCATGTGTGATGTTACAGCATAAGAACAGCAGTGCAATCCTCGACCCACGGAGCACTACATTGTCTTAGCAGAGTAGCCACACGAGGGGCTGCAGATTGTGTGACTCCACTGTTTCTCATCAACCACCGGCATGAGCTCCTCGCCGTTATGGAAACAATTTCAGGAAGAAAAAAAAGAGAGCGTTTGCCCTCAACCCTCTTAAATCACACGGCTTTGGATGTAGAATGCCGATTTTTCTCCTTGTAGTTAATGGACAGAAATATGATTCAGATGTTTGGAGCTGTCACTTTCAGGAGAACGAACCATTCCAGCTCTCATCACACCAGAATGGGTGTAATGATGTCATAAAGAAAGAATAATATTTCCTGTGAGGGAAGAACTTGAGGTTTGCAGGTTTGTTGTTCTTTCCCCTACTTGAAGACACATTGTGGTTTCATTTAAATAATTTACCCGGTGGGGGTGGGTAGGGATGGGGGTGGGTAGGGATGGGGTGATGGTGGGTGTTGTGGGGGTTTACAGGCATCAGAAAACTTAACAGGCCACTCAATATTACTAGGCCTACTAACCTGTTTGTTCATGGATTATAGATTGTGAATTAAAAGAAAGCGGGGCATCCATTTTATTTTTGTGTTGAGGGAATAGGTCACATGGAGTGCTTTGGATACAGGTAGGTATTGTCCGTGTACAAGTAGAGAAAAGACGTATTGATGTTGTGATTCTTTGAATCTCTCTGTTCGATCCTCTTACGTTCCCGTTTTCAAGTGGCCTGTGCCAGATGAGAGCCTCCATCTCACAATAGAAAGCCCCCCCACCCACCAAAACCTCTTAAAAATCTAGTAAATGTTGGCCAGTGGGGTCATTGGTTAACAGTAGCCTACCATTGTTTACCTAATCCATGTTGCGAACACACGTTGATGAATTAGCAGTGTTAAAGGCCACTGGAGTTTCCACAACCTGATAACCCCTCACTACTCGCTGGCCTCACCTGTTTTTTCATCCCGCGTGCCTTGGTCGCCCTTATCACCCTTTGGTCCTCGATCTCCTCTGTCCCCTAGGAAACGTAATACAGAACACAAAAACAATGGCAGCTTTAGGATTAACATGCGACTGTAAAAATATATCTGGATATACAGGAACTGCAACTATTTGCACGCGTTTCAAGAGGACCTTCAAACATGTTCTCTTCTGAATGGTGGTCGACTTGTGGGTTATGAGGAATTAGGTCTGAAGCTAGCTGAGGTTTGCAAATGGTCCTACTGGAATACTTGTGAGACATGGATGAGAGGGACCTTTCTACCATGGTGGTAGGGTCATCAATTGGCTCAGAAACAGTCCCCCGGCCTCACAAGAAGAAAGCCGGATGTACTAACAAGGTCTGATATTAGCTCCATTTCTATTTGGATACCTTATAATCTTGTTAACCTAAACTGAAACCACACAAATTGAATCACTTGTCATTAGACTTTAAAATTATAGGACAACTCCTCACGCAGTACAGTCTTTTCAGTGTTTATCTTTCCTTGCCAAATCCTGTGTATTCAGAAAACAGAGCCAATATTTTGATCCGCTGCGATCTGACGTTTATTGTTTTAAGGCTATAGTTTTGTTTGTTGCTCCATTCTCATAATTCGTGGAAACTTATTGAATATAGGCCAGATGAAAATAAAACAAAAATACAAAAAGGGGTCCAGGCAAAAGAAAGCAATTTAATGATTACAATATTTGAACATTGCTGGGGTTCAGACGCTTAAAGCACCGTCCAATGTGCACTGGCCTCATTAGCATGCGCACGGTAACCCCTCAACCAACGGTCCCTCCTCCGGTACGGTTCTGTGTTTCCTTTTGTGGAGGGATCGGTACTGGGTACCGATGGGATATCATGGCGTTGATGCTGTATATTAGTAGTATCATATACACAATCATGTGATGGTTTAGGGTCAGTGGTATTGTTGTACATGTTCTCCAATAAACGGGTAAACTAATATGTGCCGTTTTCTATCTGAAACCCACAATAATGCGGAAATAAAACGGTGTCCCATTAACTCTCAGAACAGTCCTAAAATGATTTGTTTTTATTCCAGAAGATCAGTTGACAGTGGCACCCAAACAGAACCACCAGATGTTTAGAAGTGATCTGAGCTGACCACATCCTCATCGTAATATGTGGGGTGGTAGAGAAATTGAAACCACTCTAGTTCAAGTGGCCATTGCCAAACATGTTCAACCTCACAGTAAAATAAGGAGAACGCCTCCATGTGAAAAGGTCTGCTTAAACAATTGACAACAAATCTCTTCCTTTTCCACAAGGGTGCTTTCATAAAAATCACTTAAAGGCAAAGCACGTTAGCTGTTTCCCAGAATATTTATCTAACCCCGTTTTCTGTGTGCTGTATTCTCAGTGCAACATTCGAATCGGTCTGGGAGGCCAGGGCAGAATGACAGTGTAGGGAACCCAGATCGCACCGTAATCCTTTTGGTTCACAGGGGCTGGAGCCTCCAGCATCAGACAGTTGAGCCCAACTAAACTGATCCAACACAGCTGTTTGGTTAGCAAAGAGAAACAGAATAGGCCCATTGTGGGGTGTCAAACTCATGACCAATATACGATACGGCAATTGGTCTCCAATAATATACCCTTCCAAACGCTTAGGTGACGAAAGGAGACAAGGATTTCTACAAGAGAGGTTTAAGGTTGGACAGGCCTCATTACATTGCTGTAGACTCACAACGGTTGTATTGTTGCCAAAAGGTGGCATCGCCAGATATGGAATCTAAGGGTGTACTTATTTTTTTCATGTACAGGGAAATCAGAGAATCGCATTTCATTTGAGATTTTTGTTAAATACATCATTGCAAAAGGTCAATTTGTTTTAACAATGTGTTATGTTGGCCTCGGTCAAAAGTGTTGAGATTAGCAAATATCCCTACGTCCAAATTGAAAAACTTTCTGTGGTCATACCGTGCCTCCCCACAACACTGCATTTCTCTCTGCAAGGCTTTAAGTAGAGCAGTTCTGATAAGCCAAGTTGGTTTTGGGGTTAAGATAAGGCCGGCAGATATTGTTGAGCCACTATCTCTCTGCCTTCATCTGCCTGAGCCTGACGGAGAACATGCCATCAGCACAGGATGAGGGAGATAGATGTTATTGTTGAGCAATCCTCTGAGGTTCAAAGAGACAACGAGGTCCAGATAGTTCAACTAACGACAATGAGTCTACAGCGGACTGCAGTGATATCCAACATACCTTTCAGCCCTTTAGGACCCTCTTCCCCTTTCTCTCCCTGGAGACCGCTGGGTCCCTTCAGTCCTCTGGGACCCTGTATGCCGTTTTCTCCTGTAAAACCTGCCGGGAGGACATTTGACAAACCATTCACCTCTCCAATGATTTTCAACTAGGATATCTGGCATGCATAAAGAAAGAAAACAACATGCCTTATCTGGATGTTTGAGTAAGAAAAGTCTCTTGCAAGACCGTTTTGTTTTCCAATGTTCCCTTTCCTTATTAATCATTTTATGAAATGCCAGACAATCTAAAGCAAAACGCCCCAGCTCTTTTTCTCAGGATGCTTAGAGCCAAGTTGGGTGACTGTTATTTGGTATTAACCAACACTTTTATAAGTAGAATAGTGGACTGAGAGACTTTGAAGGAGGAGTCCTTTGAATGCCTATAACAAATGACCATGTTCCATACTCCAAAAGGGAGGCTTGCTTTGCATTCGTCTTAAAGATAACATCTATGAGGGTGTAAGCTACGATTTCTCACGAGCTGGGACAATTACAGTGAGACAGTTTTTAGGGAACTGGATGAAAGAAGGATAAAGACTGTCATGCGTGTTGAAATAATAAGACAAATGACATAGATGTACAGTGTACAGACCTCTCAGCCCTGTGAGGCCTGCCACACCAGAGGCCCCAAAGGGCCCCATATCGCCCTTTTCACCTTTCGGTCCAGGAGGCCCTATTGAAAATAATATAATTGAAGCAGTTGTCTGATCTCTAGATCACATCAAATGAGGAATATACTGAATTATACTGATTTTTTTAAGATGTGTAATCCCTTAAGTCACTAGCTTACTTTTGGTATACCATTCATGTTTCACCACACCTTTTGATTAAAGCAGAGTCTAAGGTAAAACCTGGATCAAAAATATGGATCCAGTTAACTGCCATCAGACCTGTTTGTAAAACCAAACTCGGCTACAATGGAAACCACATGTCACCACATTAGTTTTGTTTTGTCAAAATGACCAGTAAAAAGTAACCTCCTAATAAATGTGAAAATATCCCTTGATCCTAAGGTAACCTCTTAATAAATATATTGCCTTGGGCTAGCTTTAAGCCACTCCACACTTCCTGACACAAAACCTCTTCATTTTGTAGGGTTAGTGAATAACTACTGAGAAGCAAGAGATCTTCTCAACCTGGGAGGCCTGTAGTTTGTTTTAGTGGGATCAATTCCTTTTACAGTCTTAATAATTAAATAAATAAAAAACATTCAACAAAAACAAACCATGGAGGTCAAACAGTGTGCGACTTTACCACAAAGAACATTTCGTAAAACCCCAAAAAGTTGTGGGGAATCAGGGCCCAGAGAAACCACATTCTGTCAATGCACTTTTTGAATATCAAGGGAAAACAATGAATTACATGCATTTTGGAACGTTACAAAGTTGAACTAGATTATGTAAACCACTGCCTTTCCGATGACGAGTGATACATTTCTAAATGACTTATGTGATTTTTACACCAAGGACGACCATTTATCAAAAATATCCACGAAGAATTCTCATTTTCCTTATTGTGTTATACCACTAGAACAATGTTTATATAATCATAATCACATTTCCATATGAACGCAGGGACTGGACACAGTGCTACTCTCAGCCAGACTTCACTAAAACAGCAAACACGTCACTCCCAAGGTCATTACTGTTAATCAAGTGGATGTGTGACGATTATAAATGTTCCCGTGCTTAAGCGGCCCTCAGACCAAAACATCAGTTTCTCCATTTATTTCAACTGGTTAAAAATGTGTCTTGCATTTTTGTTCACTATTGCCAAATTGGTAGGCAAGCGTGACACATGAAAAAGCATTGGGATGGAGTGATGAAGAGGGGGAGGAGGCATCAAGCCTCCTTAAGGTGTGCATCTTTCCTGGCTAAACCGACACAAATGGGAAGTGAAGTGGAACAAATAACAGGGCTGAGTTCCTTGTTTATGGATGCTTCCAAATGTAACCTATAATAGTTTCCAGCTTTTATAAAACATTGTACCACCAATAAACATTACACAGTACCTTCAGACAGTATTCAGGCCCTTTCTCAAAAATTGTTTGTGTTATAATTCACTACATTTACTATGTTTTTTTGACCATCAAGCAACAGACAATGCCCCATATCGATGAAAACACATGTTTAGAAATGTCACTTCCTTGAGATGTCAAACTCAGTGCCTCTTGGCTTGACATCATGAGAAATTCTTAAATTAGCCAACACCTCAGAAACAAATTGTAGATCTCCACAAGTCTGGTTCATCCTTGGGAACAATTGCCTGAAGGCACCACGTTCCTCTGTACAAACAATAGTACACAGGTATGAAAACCACGGGACCATGCAGCTTTTGTACCTAACAGGAAGTAGATGCCTTCTGTCTCCTAGAGTTGAGCGTACTTTGGTGTGAAAAGTGCAAATAAATCCAAGAAAAACAGCAAAGAACATTGTGAAGATGACTACATAAATACAATTGGCGGGAAAAATACATTTGAGTCCCTATACACAACATCAATTTCTTAACATAATCATTCTGATGAAACTCAGTAATATTAAGAAGAAAGAATAGTGCATACTGTCAACTTAGGTCTGGCCCAAGAATGACGGGGATGTTATTACCTTCTAAGAAGGTGATGTTCTTCAGGAGATTGGAGTGCTCCCAGTCCTTGAGCCTCAGGTCCTCTGTGATGGTACTGAGTATCTCCACCTCGTTCTTCAGGGTCTCCTCCATGTGTATCTGAGTCGCCCTCATGTAACTTGTGTCATGACTCACGTTGCTGATCTGCCCCTGCAGGTCCTGGATCTTCAGGTGATGTACACTGATGTCGCTGGAAAATGTGTGGTTGACAGCACCGACGGTCCAGTCCACCTCCTCCAGCCGCTCCTTAAGCAGATCCACCTGGTCCGCCGCACTCCTCAGTAGGAGGTCATGGTCCTGCAACGAGACCGATGCCTGGGCCAGCTGATTGCTTAACCCGCTCACGTTCCTCAGGATGGAGCGGTTTAGGGTGGAGACCCGATACCCTAGCTGCTCCACTGTGCTGTCCGTCAACTGGGAGTGGCCTTGCAGATCCCTGATGTCCCTCTCAAGGCCACGCACCGCCCGGCCCAGCCGCTGTAAGGACTCACTGTGGTTCTGGAACAGGCTCTCCAGCTTCCAGATGTTCTCCAGGAGGTCTGCCTGAGAGGAGATGTTACCCAGGGGCTGCGGTAGTTCCCGAGAGCGATCTCCCAAATGGGTCATATTCTGTATGAGTGCCTCCTGCTTTCCTGAGGTGGTCGGGGACCTGGACACTGAAGAAGGGAAGACATTATACGTTCAATTGTTCATCTTACATCCCCATACAGACAAAGCAGAGGTATTACTCGCATTCCCGGAATACAACCAATAGGATCACTTAAGCTCGTTGGAGTGAGGATTAATTCAACCTAAACCTTTTCTTACAATTAAAAAAGCAAAATAATGACCACTTTCAAAACGATCTGGCACTTCCATGGATGTTGGTTGTTAACATCTATGGAAGGGGAAGATGAGTAACTACCTGGGCTTTTAAGGTTTTGTTCTATTGTACAATGTAGTACAATGCAGTCAGTCAGAGAGCAATGTTGATACCAAATCCTCTCTGCTACACAATGACAACATCCTCTTATACTTTGAGAACCGTGTCAAAAAAAGCACATGTAAGGAAATTGACAATTTCCTAGAAAACAAGCTAAAAATTCTTCATCCGTCACCACAGCGATTATCCAATTGTTGAATGTCTGTGTTGTAGATCAAAACATTTTTTATACTTCATTACTTAATTCACTACATAGTAGCACAAAAGACACATTCCTTCACATTTTACATTATGCTTTTACAAGATTAATGAGCGGACCAATTTAACAATGTTGAGCTCAACTACAGAGACTTGTCATTATAAAATGTCAATCTTACATTATGCAATGTTAAAGATAAGCCTAATTGTCGATAATCAATCATTCATTTACCGTAACTTCAGCCCTATCGTGGGTTGAAGAGTAACATATGCATGTGCCAAAAAAAATACAGAACTAAGACAGATGGATTTGTTTCCTAACAGGATACATTACAGAGGAAATACTTCCTGGAATGGACTAGGGTGAAAACTGTATAGGATGAAGTCTGCACTCTGTAAGCATTTGATTACTTATTCTTATAGACACCCACATCCCTGTAAATGCACTGCGTATTTCATCATAACCTTGGTAATTTTTGATCTGCCGGAGTCCAATCATAAGATCTCACATGGAGATAAGAAACCTCTCTGTAAATGCACTGCGTATTTCATCATAACCTTGGTAATTTTTGATCTGCCGGAGTCCAATCATAAGATCTCACATGGAGATAAGAAACCTCTCTGTAAATGCACTGCGTATTTCATCATAACCTTCGTAATTTTTGATC
>JACXGK010000094.1:148220-172275 GCA_016801125.1 Novumbra hubbsi | reverse complement strand
GGGGGGGGGGGGGGGGGGGGGATCAAGTTGAAATGTTTTGGAAATGCAAACCGAGGAACCCTGAGACAAAAGGCTGGATGAGGAAACGAACGGGCCGGAATCAATCAAACTTCTCATGAGGTGTTAACAAAACAAATGTGTGCAGGCTTTACACAAGGCAGCTCTAGAGGGAACAGGTAAGCCAGACAAAATGGGGTTTCGACCAACAGCTGACAGTTGGTATGCGTGCAGCTGTCGCTCCAGGTGCATCGGCGCGGGAGTGTGTCTGTGTGAATCAACATGTGTTTGGCGTGTGCAGGTGTGCGTGACGTGAAGCGTTCGTGTGTAAGTGAGTGTGTGTGGTATTCGCTAGTCTGAGGGTTTTCACCTTGGTGAACACTATCGACATGAATGATTCCTCGTTATACTAATAATACCTTAAGTAGGTCGATCTAAATAACGAGTGTAGCAACTGTTCGGTGACTGACGCATTCAACTCATTTCCGTCTAATCAACACAATACATTTCGGCGCAATTTTAGGATTGAAAAATACTTCAAGTTCATAGTTCAGAACAACAAATATATAGTCCAGCTATGAAAGAAAACTATGAAAAACCATCTTAAGTTATTAGAATTAGATAAAAAAAATGAAATATTAACATACATCATCACCAGGGTAAAGGTATGGCTTGAGCAGAGAGAGGGTAGAATAATGAATCTATTTCAGATAAAGTTCACACTGACAATTAAAGATGTGTCTGGGTAGATTAGGTAAAAGGTCAGATATCTGGACAGTACAGAAGTCTGTCTGACATTATCAACACAGCCTCTTTGACTGATCATATCCACCTTTAATTTCCAATATTATCAGGCTGGACGTTCAGGTAAACCAGAGCCTGGTTTTAGCAGACAACAAGGCAGAACCCTTTGCCCTGGTGTTTAATAGTTGTTAGAAGGGAAATGTTTCACCTTTAAAGTAGTTGGATGGTTTACATGTGTTTTGGACCAAAAGGACACAAACATCCATGAGGAGCATATTTTTTATTGAGTATATATGAAAGCTGTTTGATACAGAACACTATCAAATACTGCCCATTGACATAACAGTCATTAAATCTGTATGTGAGTCGCCCAGAGAATATTGGTACTAAATATACATAAACACTTAAAAAAAACTACATTTCTGACTTCCCTCTAATAAAAACAAATGATCTGACGCGGTCACGAGAGACAGTCCGCGTGAACGTCGCCTTTGGACTAATAAATCATAATCAATCAATCCACGGATCAATCATCGATTCTGAGTAACGTCTAGCCGCTCCAGGCTAGCGGAACAGAACACAGATGGCGACGGCGCGCATCTCCGCGCGTCACTGTTTAGGGCGGCGGTGGGTTGGGCATTTGTAATCTGGGGGAGTCGTGTCTGTAAACGGCGCAGTGGAAAATGATTCCCTATGGGCAGCCGTCGGAGCGTGCCGTGTATTTACCCAGCAGGCATAACAAGCCTACAGTCGGACACCTAATTCAGCCATCCTTCAACACGCCAAGGGAAGGGGAGAGATTGAGCGTGGGCGCACCAGCTATCTGTTCCGGGGCGCGGGGAGAGAGAAAACGAAAAGTGCATCTCCTTCCTCTCCCCAACCATTACTCATGCTGTCATCCTGCGTGATAGACTTGTGTCTAACTGGGCCGTGGATAGAGTTTTGATGTTCTCTTCAGAAAATCCCTGCGGGTAACTGGAGTGAAGTGTGCCTGAAATTAATAGAAGTCAAGGCATCGGTTCTATCCAAAAGTCGGTTTACTTTTTTTTCAGATATCATGTAAAATATGTCTTGTTATGTTGTTGAGTTAAATAACCCGGTTTGTTTCTTTTTTATTTTCAGGGCCACAGCTTTTGGTTCCACTTTTTTATGATGGTAATAACAGCATATATCGCAGCATGAAATAATGTACATATAAAGGCTTTAGTGGCGTAACGTTACAATCATACTTCATTTAGTTATTCAGTTTCATTACATCGTTTAGCAGATATATTCATTCAGGCCCCAAATAGGACCTGGCACTGCCAGCCAATGAGCGCTGTGTTTAGCTAGATTTCTACCAAGAGACTACCAAAGAAAAATTTACTTTTGAATATTAACCCATTTTTCACCACAAACTCTAAAGATTCAATCAATCAATCAAGTTTATTTATATAGCACAATTCATACATAAAAGCAATTCAATGCGCTTTACATTGAAAGAGAAATACAATTTTAACAGTTTGATTAAAACAGACATGGATCAATTTAACATGTGCAGATTAAAATAAAAAAGAAATAGAGATACAAGGTTAAAGGAAAATTAAGAAGGATTTTAAAAAAAGTAATGAAAATCTTAAAAGTCTGGTATAGGGATTCCATGTGGCTTTTAAAGTATCTATTAAAGCTATAGGGCACGTTGTGAGGTCAAGCCCTCAGTCATAGGCACGTGAAAACATGAATGTTTTTAAACCAAACTTGAAAATTGACAGGTTTGGGGCATGTCAAAGATCTTCTGGAAGCTTTCTCCAGTTGTGTGCCGCATAGCGACAAAAATGCCGCTTTGCCATGTTTAGTTTGGTTATACTAGCTGGCCTGAATTCATAGATCTTAGAGGCCGGCTTGGTTGATATTCATCAAACATATCAGATAAGTATTCAGGCCCTAATAGGAAGGAAGGTCATTACAATTTAGAATAGGATGGTCATTACAATAAAAAAAGAAAGATTAAATGAATGAAAACAAATTATAAAAATATATACAGATTTGTTCCTATTCTTATGGCCCCCTACATGAAAGGAAGGGCCATATGACAAAGCATCACATTCTCTGAGACAATATGTAACAAAGAAGATTTAATGGGAAAGTAAGTACAGGGGATTGTATCCAACCTATTTCTAGTGCACAGAAGATGAAAGCACAATGCAGTATTTGAAAGTCCATTATTCTTTAATCAATATACACAATCATAAGATAAAGGCCTCCAGCTTAATGCCAATGCATTCGAGGAGAGTTGAGACAATCGGTGTAATCGTGACTTTGTTTAAAGTCTTCAATCTTCTCTGGGGCTCTGGGGTGTCTGAATGTTTTTCACTGATTTTTAATACGTAAACAGCAGGAACTCTATGTCCCATGTTCAGGAGTCTCAGAACACCGTAGCCTCTAAATCCTTTGTGTTACAGATGTTGTCACTGGAGGTGGCTGAGTGTGGATCCTGTCCAAAACCATGTGTATCAGTCTAGGTGCCGTCTCAGAACCTTTTTATAATGAGCTTGTAATATCCTTGTGGCTCCATGGACCTCAAGCATGGCCATAACTTGAATTAATTAGTGTAAAGAAATACCCTAAATCTTTACACAAGCTAAAGCAAGAGATGTCATTAGTAGACAATGATTTTTTATTTGTGTTTTAATGTTTTTGAAAGCATCACTCTTTCTCAATTTTTGTTCACCGGTTATCCTTCACTCTGTAATATTTATCTTTTGTAGCAGGGTGAAAGGGGTTTCCAATAATATGAAGCGATTTTCTACCATTAGTTTGAGTTCAGCCCCTTTGTTACTCGGTTTGGCTATCTGCAATTTTGGGGCCATCATCAACTATTTGGCAGCCATCAGTAATCTCCTTTTGAGGAAGGCGAAGATTAGACAGGAAGCCACTTCTATAAGGTCAACCTTTTTAAGGCGGGAGTTAGAGTACCTGCCCATGCAGAGGTTAGGGCTGTCTCCATCTTTCTGCTGTCCCATCTTATTGCTGTCTTCTTCTTGTTACTGTCTCCATCTTGGTTCTGTCTCCATCTAAATAATGTCTCCATCCAGATACTGTCTCCACCTTGGAGCTGTCTCCATCTTGATACTGTCTCCACCTTGATACTGTCTTCATCTTGATACTGTCTCCACCTTGATACTGTCTCCACCTTAATACTGTCTCCACCTTGATACTATCTCCATCTTAATACTGTCTCTATCTTGGTGCTGTCTCCATCATGGAGCTGCCTCCATCTTGATACAGTCACCATCTTTGTGCTGTATCCATCGTATTGCTGTCTCCATCTTGATACTGTTTCTATCTTGATACCGTCTTCATCTTAATACTGTCTACACCTTGATACTGTATCCATCTTAATACTGTGTCCGTCTTGATACTGTCTCCATCTTGATACTGTCTCCATCTTAATACTGTCTCCATCTTGATACTGTCTCCATCTTGATACTGTCTCCATTTTGATACTGTCTCCATCTTGGTGCTGTCTCCACCTGGGGGAAGATATGTATGGTAGGTAGCCTGGAAACAGTGAAGGATGGACGTGTCCTTCCCATGCCAGACAATGTTGACGAGGGTCAGTAGTTTATCAAAAAATCTAAAATGATCAAAAGGATGGTGCACTTAACCTTTTCAAATGTAATATAATAAATCACAGATGTGATTTAAAAGGTTTACTAGAAAAACAGAAGCAGATTGCATGATTAATGTTTAGAAATAATCTTTGTCTTTCTCATTTCTCCAACTGGGCCAGACTGCTGAATCTGACACGAGTACCTGACTAGGCCTCTTTATGAGAAGCAATTTCGCTGTCTGTGCCTGTCAAAATGCCAGACACCAACAGGTGGCTAATATAATCTACTCAACACATTTGTGTAACTGTGTGTATGTGTGTGTGCATAAAGCGTTTGTTCCTCTGTTTGTGTGTGAATTTGTGTGTGTGTTTGTACGTGTGTTTTCATCCATCCTGTTTGTACCATACTACTGTGTCAATTAAAACAGAATTATGAAGACAACATTTGATTTGGAGTATGGCACGAATCTGAGATTTTACCAAAGCTGCTTTTCTAATGGGACACAAATTTGCAACCACTTTACAATCCTTATTCTCATAGCCCAAAAAGGTTTGGGCTTGTTACCATTACATTTTGTCAAAAGCATATCAAACAGGACTATTTTGTAATTTGAACTTTTCTATCAACAGATTGAGACGTCACCTTCTGCGCTAGCGTCAGCCCCCTGGAGGTTTGCGAGTGCAAATACAATTTTGTCGGAAGTGTACTAAGTTTCTGTGCAGTGCACACACACACACGTCGCTCAACTTTCCTACGCTCGACGCCCACTAAACTGCACGGTACGTCTCGAACGTGCCCGTAGAAATTCAAATGCCATACGGAAATGTATATGCAAACCAAGAGAAATCTATGTGGCTGCACATCTATGTTTTATTCCCTCTCGTGTAAAGTAAACAAGCCCTGAGAGGTATCTTTCTTCTAGATCCTCCTCTCTCCTGTGTGCAAATTCCTCTTGTGTTGCCTTGACAACAGTGAGGTGTTTCAGGCTGAGCATGCCAGATCATAAATGTAGATATGACATTCTCTCCCCTCTCCCCTCTCCCCCCCCTCTCCCTCTCTCTCGCTCTCTCTCTCTGTTTCTCTTTGCCTTTAACATAACCGCATGGAATTATCGTTGACCACTTCAAACGGTCTCGTGGACAGGTACAGCGGTGAGAACGTGGTGACAGGAAGTCATTGGGAGTAGGGGTGAGGATCCTTTGGTTTACCTGTGATTCCTGTGTGTTTTAGGTCACGGCGTTTGTGGGTCAACACTGATATTGCTAATTACCGTCTCTCTAGTATAACAACTGTACTCAGCGCCGACTCAACACAACCCTCGTAGTTTCCGGGCGAGGGGGAATGTAATAGGGGTTGGAATGGGCTAGTTAGCTGTGGCACTGTGATTGACAGGCTGTGGAGAGGGCCCAGTCAGCATATCTGATAATTGCCCATTGATGAAAGGGAGCGAAGGTGAGTCTCTTGTCAGCGACAGGAGAGAACCCTTCTTGATTCCAAAGCTTTTCTCCTCATCTACCCTGACCTTTTCGGTGGGACATGTCGTGCATGTGTGTCTGTCTCTGTGTGTGTGTGTGTGTGAGAGTCGTGAGTGAGTGACTCACACCCTCATTAGTTTGGATAGAGTCGGCTAGGTAACTGGGTGACTGGATATCCTGCCCTTGACTTCGCCACTGGCACAATGTCTCAACATTATCATAACCTCTCACCATTATCATAACATAGCAACATTGGCCTAACCCCTCGGCATTATTGAAACCTATCAGCATTGTCACACGGTGCTGCCACTGTCTGCCATACCACAGCAGTTCCCGCGACATAACACTACACGTCCCACAAACAAAAAGGACTCTCGCATTGTTTTGCCACCATTCCTACCTGAACACGGGAGCCGTGGTGTGTTACAGTGCGTTTCACGGGGGCTCTCTGTCCCTCTGTCATCTAATTACAATGGGATTAACGCTGTTGTCCTTATCCAACCTCGAGACGGGTTCCTTGACCTACGCTGTCTACTGCGTCCTCCCCCTAACACACACACACCCCTTCATCCTGTGATCTCATTAGGCGCTCGGGCTCCCTCCTCGCTCCTGCTCTCTCCTCCGCCTCTGAGTGGGTGAGATGACATGCACTAATGACAGGGCCCTTGTTTCCCACCAAAATTACCATGCGAAGAAGACTGCTGCCCGCTGCAGCCTGGGGCCTGGGCTCCACACTCCGCCGCTCTTCACCGGGATGGGATGCCATTTCCGTCTCGGGGATGCAGCCCTGAAGATGCCTCTTCAGTGTGTGAAACTCAAACACCAGGGGCTGAGTGGCACACTGAAGAGGCAACCCCCTCTCTGTACCTCTTCTACTCTCATCTCTCTCCCTCTCCTCAATTTTTTTCACCTGCATTACTCCCTCTCCATCTCTCCCCACGAACCCTCCCTCACAACCCCCCCCTCTCTCTCTTTGACGAGTCTCATTTCTGGGAAATTATTCATGAACCAGCCGATGTACAGTAATCACTCGCTCTGTCCATCGGAATATCCATTTGTTGTAAGTGGCTGTAAATGAATTTCTTAGATGGGTGCTATGAAGTAGCAATATTTGCCAGGAAATTCGTATGCAAAATAATCTGGCCTTGATGCCTCTGTGCTCACAGTGTAGCCGTGATTCGGGGGTGGTTTTGGAAGGGGGTGGGGGTGTGTTGGAAGCCCCTCTCGTCTTGTTCCACTGAAGCATTTGATTTGGTACTATTTCCGGCATTGAAATGATCCCCTGTGCTCCGTTTGATTATAAAATATGGGCGTTCGAAGCCCATTTGTGTCTTGACATTTTAATTCCAGTGACGGGCACTTTGCATCACAGGGGACCGAGCATTCTGTATTCATATGATCCCAAAGGTCATTTCGGGTGTATTTCAACATTTGAGGATTAGCCTGGGACATTTTAATTGGGCGAAATATGATCGGCCATATTTGTTACTCTGAAAAAGGTTGAAACAAAAAAACGAAACATTTACAGACACACCATGGAAAACCGGTCATAGGTGTATAGATGGATATTAAGCCATTGGATAGATTAAAACAAACTGTTGAGTCAAGTGTGGCGATCAGTCACTGAGCATCTTCATCTCCTATTCCCAGTAGTGGTAGCCTCTGAATTCATCTCATCACCAGATGCTGATGAGAGTGGGTGGGATGCTGATGAGAGTGGGTGGGATGCTGATGAGAGTGGGTGGGATGCTGATGAGAGTGGGTGGGATGCTGATGAGAGTGGGTGGGATGCTGATGAGAGTGGGTGGGATGCTGATGAGAGTGGGTGGGATGCTGATGCTGAGTGTGGGATGCTGATGAGAGTGGGTGGGATGCTGATGAGAGTGGGTGGGATGCTGATGAGAGTGGGTGGGATTCTGATGCTGAGTGTGGGTTGCCGCGGTGTCTGTGGATAAACCCATGAAGAAGGGTTTGAAAAAACAAGATGGAGAGCGAGAGATACGAAGCCAGAGAGAGAAAGGAGAAAGGAAAGCTAGAGAGATTAGGAAGAGAGAAAGAGAGTGAAAGTGAGAGAGGCAGACAAGTAGAGGTGGAGAGGGGGAGGTAGACAGTGAGAGCGGCAGACAAGTAGAGGTAGAGAGGGGGAGGCAGACAGTGAGAGAGGCAGACAAGTAGAGGTAGAGAGGGGGAGGCAGACAGTGAGAGAGGCAGACAAGTAGAGGTAGAGAGGGGGAGGCAGACAGTGAGAGAGGCAGACAAGTAGAGGTAGAGAGGGGGAGGCAGACAGTGAGAGAGGCAGAGGAGTAGAGGTAGAGAGGGGGAGGCAGACAGTGAGAGAGGCAGACAAGTAGAGGTAGAGAGGGGGAGGCAGACAGTGAGAGAGGCAGACAAGTAGAGGTAGAGAGGGGGAGGCAGACAGTAAGAGAGGTTGGGCAAAAATAAAAGAGTAAGGAAAGAAAGAAGGAATAAGAAAAAGTCTGGAAATGATTTATCACATGAAGGAGAAAAGATCTCTAAGGTAGAAACTAATGAACTTTAAATGAACGAGAGCCAAAATAGAGACAAGGGAATGAAAAATAAGAGAGGTGATCTTGTTTCCAGACACATCTTCCCAAATCTGGGAACAGTCTGTTCAAACCTGGTCCTTGTTGGCGAATAGAAAGGACGTGAGAATCTCCCGCTGCATGGTGATTGGCTGAATCGGTCTGGTCTACCAATCAATCGCCTCCTTTAGCACTTCCCCCCTGTCCCCCACACCTGGCCGGCCTTTGCTTGGAGACACGTCTCGCAATCCAGGAAGAAGAATAGCGTGGTTACCAAGGTAACGCCCAAAAGAAAACCAAAGTAAAAAAATAGAGACCTTACTCTTGCCCCATTGGTGAGTCAACATGTGCCCCAAACAAATCTGTTAATGTTTTTTTGTTAACATTAATAGTGTATAAAAGCTGTTTAAAAGATGGGTTTAAGGATGACACAATGCGAACTAGCCAAAACTGACAACCGACATATAAAACTGTACCCCTAAAACTACCATTTATAATAAGTGCCCAAAATGTTACCCGTTTTATGACTTTTTTCATGGATGAGCCATTGTGTCAGCAAGGGCAAATATTTGTAAAGCAGCCCATTGAGGTAATGTATTAGGGAGAGAGAGAGACTCACCAGACTATCAGATCAATAACACCCTTCTGCTATACAAAGCAGGGTCTTCGGGAGAGAAATATGACCGGTTGGTGTGTACACTATTGGAACTAATGGGAATATGCCTGAAACACAGAGGGCCACATACTGTAGATATGAACCCAGCAGGAGACCAAACTGTGTTAGGGGACATTGTATGGATCTTTTGAGACCTGATTGTCACACTGCACATTTTCCAATGTTGTCTTTGCATGCATTGTTGCTCAATTGTTTTTGCAGGCCTCACCCCCCCCCCCCCCTCTCTCCTTCCCTCCTCTCCTTCCTCGCCTTCTCCCATCCCCTGGGACTTGCTGAGTAAAAGATGATAGACAAAAGTGACACCGGAGGGAGAGCTGAGAGATAAACGACCGTAATGGATTGGGAGGTGGGAGTTGGGCGCGTTTGAATTACATTCATGTTGCCGCCCCTATCAGCGGTGCGGATAACACCAGTGTAGCGGGCTCCTATTGAGGCCCACTTACAATTATCAGTGCCCAGGCAGCGTGCCTCGACAGGGAACCAGGTCACAGCTTGCCAGTTTGTCACAGCTGCGCGTGTGCCTAAACCCTGTCGAAACCACGCGGACGGCATGGCGTGCTCCTAGTCGCTGAGAAGATTGAGTCGAAATGATTGCGTTGTAGCGTTTCTGCTGTATTGTTGGAGCACTACCCAAACGTTGGGCTGTTGGGTTTGATTATGGATAAGCTGTCACGTGACATCCATACTGTTCCTCTGTGGGCATGGCATTTCGGTCTGTTCGGCCGGCAGCGGGAGCAGATGGTGTAGTAGTTGACCCTAGAATTTTGTTTGGTGGAAATGTACCCGTTTTAAGAGTTTGATTTGTCCGAAATACTAATTATGTCTTTTCAATCTACTTGAAACCCAATGAGATCCTCGACATTGTGTTTATGAACATACAAAACTAAAGGCAACCTAATGGAATCGTTTCAAGGGCCTCTAAAAAAACGACCCGGGGGTGGAGAACGGAAAGAAATGCTTGTTCCAAAGTGCAGATATAGAGTGGAAACTATAACCCTAACAACACCTCAAAACACATACACACACACATAGTGTACATACAAATACACATACTGTACATACAAAAACACATACTGTACATACAAGTTGACACTATGATCATTAAATCTAGACAAATTATTAAGCAAAACATTGTCTTATATAAAACATCTTGGTTCATTTTGTCCATCATAGAAAATACAAATTGTTGGAGGCTAAAATATCAATTGTAAGTGTTTGGTTGTGATTTAACATCCCAAGTCAATTTGACCCACTGATTGAAATCACAATGTGTAACCAAATTGTTAACATAACACAAGGGTAAACATATTGAACCGGTAACCAAAGTGTTAACATAACACAAAGGTTAAAGTATTGGGCCAGTAACCAAACTGTTAACATAACACAAGGGAATATGAGAGCCAAAAATATTAACCTTAAGCAAGGCACTTAAATTGCTCCTGTATGTTGCTCTGGATACAATGTATTGTGGTTTATGCTAAATATAAACCATTCTATGCAAATAAAACAGTGGTGTCAATTAATATTTGCAAATCAACTTGAAGCTACAAAGCGCATTATCTGTCTCTCTCTTCATTATCCGTTCATGATCATATATCCCCCAGAAATAGGAAGTGTCTATTGCCTCCACAAATTGTACACAACTGCAGTGTCCATAAACAAAAATGTAGCTTAGATGCCTTGAACACTGTTGTCGATGCACGGTTTATTAAGTTCATAATTTACCTCTATCACATTCCACATTTTATCATAAAGGATATCATTTCAATAGATTTGCTGCTACATTTTGGGAGCATTTAGACAATGTAAACATCACAACGCCTGGCTAGGAGAGATAAGGCGAGGGAGTGAGCAAAATGTCCTTTAACTGAGCAAAGCTGAACCCATACCAGGCCCAGCACTCCCGAATAACACACCTCAGCATTGAAGGACAGCAAAGTCCCCTCTCTCCCCCCTCAGTTTCCAATCTGGGTGTACAGCTTGATTCCTCCCTGACCTTTGACAATCACATCAAATGACTCTGTAAAGCATAAATCTATCACCTCAAGAACATTGCCAAACTCCATTCCACTCTCACTCAATCTGATGCAGAGAAGTCTGCCCAAGCTCTTCTCTCCTCAAGGCTGGACTACAGCAATGCATTCTTCATTGGGATCCCCGGCAGGACGCTCCAGAAGCTCCAATACATCCAGAAGGGCACTGCCAGGATCCTGATGAGAGAGCAGAAAATGCCAACACATCACCCCCATCCTGGCATCTCTGCACTGACTGCCCGTCTCATCGCCAAATGAATTCAAAAGCCCTTCTGCTGACTTTCCAATGTATTTGCGGCAACAGCCCTCCAGATCTCAAAGAGCAGATCTCTCTTCATAACCCCACAAACACCTTCGGGTCAAGTGGATAGCCTGCTCCACTGTTACCCCTAGGACCAACCTCTGCTCCTTTGGGGATCACATTTCAGACTCCGACATGCACTTTCGGACTAAATGAAGGTTTCACAGACCCTAGGCTACTTTCAAATAAACCTCAATACATTCTGTAGAGGACGTTTTGGCTGATAGTTATGCTCTATGATAATGTATACTACCTGTGCTCTATGGTAATGTCTGATAGTTATGCTCTATGATAATGTATACTACCTGTGCTCTATGGTAATGTCTGATAGTTATGCTCGAGGATAATTATTGAATGTAATGCTTTATGATAATGTATGCATTTAGTACTGTCACTTTGGATAAGAGTATCTGCCAAATTATTAAATGGATTAAAAAAGGAGGTTCCTTGTTGTCCTTGACCCTCATAACATGCAGCTTCATGTGTGTCAGTATCACTGTCTCTTCCAGGGGTATTTTTCTTGCCACTTCATTTTTTGCTATTAGTTAATGTTAATCAGTATTAATAGTGTTTTTGAAGATAGTAGTAATAGTGTAATCAAGTTTGGATTTTGTTATGAACTCTCTAAATGTGAACACTGATCAATTGCCGCACGGTTTGGTAAACATTGCAACGTTGCTTCATGTGAACAATAAAGAGTTTAATTAATACCGACCTGGATGAAAGGATTAGTGAATCCACACTAGAAATGCATTTTACTGCACTTGGTTTGAGAAGAGAACCACCTGTGCTTAGAGGGTTGAGGAAGCTGCCCTTCATCTGTGTCTCAACACGGTTAATTCTATCTATATACTTTTAAATAGGGTTTCTTGCTGCTACGAATTCTAGGTATATTTAAAACCTTTTCACAAGCAGTGGGTATTGTCATTTAAAACATGCTGTTGTGATTTTAGTTGTCAGCTAGCCATCTTTACAAGCCAACAAGAAAACTGCTCATCCAAATACCTTGGGCCAATCTTTAGGCATTAAAAACATTTTGTGACTTCTCAAGTTTGGCATTCAATATTTGGTTTTCTCACACTGATTTGAACCAATAAAATGTTCTGAGGACCCAGTTCAAACAACGACAAAGGGTTGTCGAAACAGGGAAAGCTTTGCTTGCCGTATGGTTTGGAGGGCGTGGCCACCCGCACCTCCAAGCTGACGATGCCTCACCATGTCACGGTGGTCAATTCGTGTACGCTGTACAATACATCGTATGAGGTACAAATCCCATAATTTTGTTCAGGAGCTCTTGATTGAATGAGTTGTGCTATTTGAGAAGACACCTACTTGCTATCATTGAAGAGCAATAGATCAACGCGTAACTGTTCAAGGCCAAAAGCTGTGTGCTCAAAAACCTCGGGTGAAACATACATTTGCGGTGCTCGTGTGAATTGCATCTTTTTCGGGGGGGGGGGTTTCAGTCACATTTCTCAGTGAAAACATATTTCCTCCTTCAGTGTAATGAGGCACTAAGTGAAACTTAAAGGAAACTTTTCAGTGTTGTTCGGCGAGCAAATTAGCTTCATCTCACACCAAGGTAGCAACACGGCTCCAATAAATCTGAGGGCTTAGTGAGGATTTGTCACAACAATAACTGCCGAATCCCGCGTCTGCACAGCGTTACCATGGTGGGACGCAGCCAGCGGATCGATACTCCTTCGCCTGGGGAGCCCGGAAACACACAGGTCACGAGGCATCGCATCATGGCCGGCACGGGTTTCTTTCCCTCCATCGCCCCTTTGTTGTGGCTCTCCACGGCCATTACCGAAACACTCTACCAACCGAAAACCCATCAATGTCTCAGAGGTCAGGAACGTAACCCCCGATGTTCACGGGATTGCCCGTCTGTGTGAGTGCCTGGAATTGCTAGTCGCTCTTCCCTTCTTCCTCTCCGTCCCTTTCCAGCCTCTCAGTTCAGGGCCCAATTAAAAACCAGCCGCCGCTTTGTGGCTGACGAGATACAGCCGATGCTCAGAAAGCTTAGTTCTCCCGCAAAAGAAATGCAGAACAAACACCCTCTCTCTCCCTCCCCTATTTCCCTGCATCTCTCTCTTTCTCCAAGCCTGGCGGAGGCCCCCTCATCTTTGTGCAGTGCAGAAAACAAGGATGAAACAAGGATGCCAACATCAATTATTTAAGACGGGAATCTTTCACATATAGGAGGAGCAACGGCCATGTGTTGTGGACGTTTGTGAGGTAAATATTTAAAGATCAATATTTTACGTGCGTGCAGGTGGAGAAATGGAGGAAAGACCCTTGAGGAAATAGTGCGAAAGTATGGATGAAAGGCAAATACGGATTTTGAAGGACAGGTTGGGCTGTTTTCCCCCACAAATTGGGCAATCCTTTCAGAAAGGTTCTTCAGAAAAATACATTGAAAATCAATAACTTTGAATGACTAATAAAAAAAAAAAATATTATCTCCCCAGACACTCTTTCTAGGTCATTAGAAAGGAGTATTTTGACCAGAGCCCTTTACCATTCATTTGGGTCTCTGTTGTAACATGCATTCACAGACAAAATTAGGCGAGATTTAATGACCAGATGTGGTAGAGCATCGACTATTTTAAGGTAATTTGCCCACTGCAGATGCAGCTATTTCGGTGTGTAAAGATTTTGAACCTGTTCGGCCTGTTGGTGACACTCAATGTTATTAAACAATGTAATAATTAAATGTGATTTGATTAAACGAACAACGCAACGGCCCTGAGGTGACCCTGTGTGAAAAAGTAACGGCCCCACTCAATATCTGGTTGTCCTATGCTGAGCTGCAACTACTAGCAAGAACTACATAATCTGTTTGTTGGAAGGGTTTTGTCAGATCCTTACATGCGGAAATGCTTTAAGACAGTGATATTAGCAGATTTCTAAGCAGGGATTGCATCAATCCAGTCCTGTCAATGCCAAAGCATGGGTGTTGGGTTAAAGACCAAAAAAATGCTGCGTCGCATTTAATGCATTTGAATATAGCCCCGCTTGTGGATGTTGGATCTTTATCTTTTGCTATACAACCCAGGTGGCATTTAGATCTGACTCGGGGATGGATGGCTTGACATTTTCACAATTAAAGTTTTAGAATGGCCTTGTAAATATCCAGACCAAAACCCAATTGAGGCTGCCAAACTTATTTCAGAGCAATGCAAGAGAATTATCCACAACCTCATGAAGCATTTGGTAGCATAACTTTGATCATTAAATTAATAAGTATTATGTGTAACGTTGTTTCCTCAGGTTCCCTTTATATAAGATTAGGTTTTAAATACATACAGTATCAAAAATACTCTCACACACCTGTAAATACACACAGTAATGAGGTAGATATAGAAATATACGCTTTCAAACTTGAATATACTTCTATTGGAATAACGACCAGAATGTTTCAATGTTATTTTACGTGAACAGACTTGCCTGGTTGGGTATTTGTTGATTTAGTGTTTACCCTGTTTCCATGTTCAATCATTAATCATCAATATGTCTTTTGCGTTTTTTACTTCTATCAAACATCTGTCAAGAATCTATGCTAGATTGATGTGCTCTTTCCATTTAAAATCAGTTTGCATTGCGTATCTGAAGACTCATCTATAGACATTATGTGGTCACCTAATCAGCCAAGTGGCAGAAAATGAATTTTTTTGTTTTAAAGGGTAGGATCTCTCCGGCATACAGTACCAGAAGACGTATCAATCAGTTAGAAAGATATTCTTGTGTACATGGGCCTCGTGCAAAATTTCTTTTTTAATGGAAAACCAAATGTTACTAGGATGTATGTATTATCTTATGCAAATATTTTTATAGATCGTGTTTACGTTACACTACATTTTCCAAGACATATCAAAAACCACTACTCAGTACATTTGCTGTGCTAACTTGTCAATAGCTCCAGGCGCCAACTTGGTAGATAAGCGGTGTCACATTTTTGACAGAACCACCCCTATAGTTTCGAAAACGTCGAATACAATTGCGTCTGAACGGTGTGACGGAGGACGCCAGCATATCGCTCGATATTCCACGACTGACAGACACAACCCTGCACGGATGCGTGTCAAACATGAAGTATATGTGTGCTGTACATCCCAGAAATGTTGATGCAAACTAAGAAGTGCTTAGTGGTTGTATTCTCTCAATAGTAAGGTAAACGAGTTCTCCTCACAGGTTGTCACACACAGATGTGAGCCACTCGGGTAACGGGGAGAAGAGGGAACAGACACAGACCCAAGCCCTGGAGGCCATTTTACAGACTAAATCAGACGAGGAAGTGAGGAAAAACTGAAATTCACACAGTCGGGGCAGGTTAAAGAGGTGTCGTCGAGGACAGCCTCTCTGAGGTGGGTAAGGAGGTATGTATGCTGTGGTCAGAACCTGGTTAGCCTCTCTGTGGTGGGTTAGGAGGTATGTATGCTGTGGTCAGAACCTGGACAGCCTTTCTGTGGTGGGTTAGGAGGTATGTATGTGCTCTAAACCCCTGGTCTCTTGGCTGTCCAGGTCCCGTTGTGAGGCAGCTGGACAGGGGATTTGTTTGTCCTGCTGGCTGCCTCCACAAGGTTCTGGTACCTGCCAGGCTCTTCTCTTGGGGCATTGATTGGATGCTGATTGCGGGGTAGGCATGTTCAAGCCACACTGGTTGACTCTTGGACTGAATATTTGACTTCTGGTCTACGGATTGGTCGGTGATTCATTTTGAATAAACAGGTCAATGGATATAACAAGGTAGCAGGGCTTAAGTTCATTCTTAATAGTTTCCTTGTTCCTCTCTGAGGTGGTATGACATTTCTCTTTTTTATATTGGCCATAATGTCTACCTGTCTCCTCCCGCTGTTCGCATTTAGAATAATACTTCTTCATGTTAATACTAATGTGTATACAAAAAAATATATATATTATATTGTCATTTAAGCAGTGCGATTTGTAATGCAAGCATACATATAACGATGTAAAAAGAAGAAAAAATAAAAAAAAGTGAATCCAATTATCATAAATCATGTTGCTTGTGTGCTGCACTCCTCCGGATTCATCATGGAGGTAGACATCAATTATTAGACCTTGTGAATACATTTGCATAGTCTAATATGGGTCACACAATAATGTGAAAGATGTTTTGACTCCACTCCTGTTTGTCTGTTGTGGTGTTCTCGTGTCTGTAATCAGCATCATTTTGCTATCTTTGTGGACTGTAAAATAAAATGCAGATAAAAAATTAAACAAATTCCCGCAAACATTGCTTTTGACGACGCTGGTGCAGTATTAATCGTGGCAGCAGTCGAGCCACCGTCAAAGTATTGATCCAAGAGTATGAAGTAAAATAAATATGACCCAGTCACGCCCATCCTAGCGACCTTTACTTCCCTATCAGCCAGGGGAAAGCAGTGCGCAATGGGATTCATAAGGGTGCCATTTGTGCTGTAATCACAGTCGCTGTCGCCTACTAGGTATCTGTGTTTGCTTCACTTAGCCCCCCGGCTATTTATGGACTAGTTCAATTGAGTTATCATTCCAATTTCCGTCACTTAGTCCATTGAACTTAATGGATGTTAGCTCGAGCCAACCTTTGTGGAGTACGCCTGACAGCATACCCTTCAATAAGACCGTCCATACTCAGGATGAACGAACGAGGTGAAACGGCACAACTCCTGTGTAACATGACTGTTTTTTTTCTGTTAAAATGTACACCACGTGGTGTGTTTATTTCCAAAACAGTTCAGTCAAATCAATACAGGGGCACAGATATCAGTTTAATAAGGATCTAGTCGGGGAGAATCAACTCTGTCAAACAAACAAACTACATACAAAACTAAAACTACTATAATTAAACCAAACACCAGACTGGTGAGCCATAATATAGATTTATTATATTCTTTTCATCTGCTTTTTGCTTTTTTATCTCCAACATTTCCAAATATCAGATGCTCAATCTAGCTGCATTGATTCGATGTGTTAGCCATTTTTCAGATCTTTGGAAAGCTACAAAATCAAGTCTCAGGTGCTTTTAACCAGGCTTTCAGAACCCACCGGCTGCATTAAACACATAGGTGTAACATCAGAGGAAGGGGAGTTCTCATTCTCTCAGTCAATCTTTCTCTGTCTCTCTTTCTCTTTCCTCTTGATAGCGTTTCACTGATCGGTCACTTACTGCCTGCTGCCTGTAAAAAAAAAACAGTTTCCCTCTGTTGGTAATCCCACAGTCAAGTTGAGAAATATGCGGTGCTCCAAAATATGTCGTGTTGTGCATCTTAAGACCCCAAGCCGTCATTCCTTTAGGT
Source organism: Novumbra hubbsi (assembly GCA_016801125.1). Classification (NCBI taxonomy): domain Eukaryota; kingdom Metazoa; phylum Chordata; class Actinopteri; order Esociformes; family Umbridae; genus Novumbra; species Novumbra hubbsi. The sequence goes on along the minus strand of JACXGK010000094.1, from coordinate 154,611 downwards.
GGAAAATGCCTGCTTCAACCTTTTTAACTAACAATTAGAACAAAAACAGTCATTAGGATTATGACCCAGCCACGAATGTCTCAATGTACTATACGTTCCCTTAGACAAGAACGCAGCCAGGACTGATGGAGCCTGTGGAGATGGAGACGAACAGGAACAGACATTGCATTGAATGTAAAACACGTATAAACAGGTGCACCCAGAGGCAGTAATCAGGCAATTTTTCTCAATATTTCGGTGTTTTTTTGTCCACTGCACATAGTTCACACGGAGGCATTTCCCTAAGCAATAGTGTGCTTCCCTGTCTATAAAAAAAAAAAAATGAGTTTCCATTATTTACCACACATCGCGAGATAACCCCATGCTGGTAGGAGTCACCACACAGTTGCGCCATGGGAAACTTTTGAATTGCAAATCATATTGGAAAATGATACAGCCCTGACAGACTGCAAGGTGGTAAAAAAAAAGAAGGGAAAAAAACGGCCGATGATCGTTCTGTGCAATTGCCTGTTTGTAAAGCATGAGGCGTTTTGGAACTGAGTGATGGAGAGGCAGGGTGCTGGGCTGCAAGCTAACAGACAGAGCAAGTGGGCACATGCAGACCGGACGACAGACAGGACGACAGACAGACAGGACGACAGACAGACAGATGGGATCTAGGCATGTTTCCCAGCATCAATCCATTCAGTAGGGCCTCGGTGGAAGGTTAGAACACCCGAAATGAGTTCTCAAGAGGGCCAGACCCTATTATTTGTTTTTAAGGGGGGAGGAGGTGATAGTGGATACTGAAAAGTAATTATGTACCTCACCCAGGCCGGCTGCCTGCATTTCGGAGCTAAGAGAGAAAGAGAGGCTCATTTGCATGTCGCAAGGTGATCCAAAGCTTTCTATTGACCTACTCGGGCAAACAACTGATGTGTATAAATTGGATCTGTAACAGCTATGGACGTTTGGTTTCAGGCTTGGTTACAGGAGTGAATTTGTGAGCGTTAATGTGGCGCCGGTCGATCGCAGATTCATTTTGCCATTTAGCCAGGGTCTCTTCCGATTATATTGTTGAAATGAGAGTGCCTTTTCATTCTGTCAGGGTGGTTTAAAGTTAGCTAAATATGGCGAAAGTGAAATCTAAAAACTGACTCCTCAAGAGTAGAATACAAATAAAGACAGATTGCAAGGATGGAGGTTGTAATCTGAGATAATTCCATATATTTCGAGTTGGAAAAACCTTTTGCTGAATATCACCAATATCACCAAGTGCTGTACATTCTGAATAGACTTCCGCGTTCTTGAGCGTCAACTCCCTGGAAAACTTTGAGTGTGTTAAATTCAACGGCTTAATATAATGTTCAATATGATATGCCTCGATTAAGTCCTCGATTGTAAGAATTAAAAAGTATTAGGCAACCTATCAGGCGGTATGTTATTTTAGTTTATTATGCAAAGTAACTTAATTTGCTACATTGGTCCTTCAAGTCACAGCATCCCCTCTGCATTCTGATGTTTTCCTCCTCCCTCACTGCAAACTACTAAGCATGAGAATGAGAGATAAAGAGAAACTGCAGAGTTTGATGGAGGGGGAGATAGATAGAATAGAAGGAGAGAGAGAGCGTTTAGGAGAGGGAGGAGAGAAAAAGTGCGTGGGAGAGTGTAGATAAAAAGAGATGAATTCCTTTACTTCTTTGCAGCATCAGTCAGCCCCACCCCTCTCCCTCCCTCCCTCTTTCTCCCTCTCTCTCTCTCTCCCTCCCTCTTTCTTTCTCTCTCTCCGCCAGCCACAGATGACCCCTGGTGTATTGGTCCTGGATGCCTGCTACAATTATCATTCAGCAGGAGTGAAGGGCTCTGTTTGATATCTGCCAAGGTAATTTAGTGGGAGAGATTGAACAGTGCTTTTTTTCTCCAGGATTGTGCCTGACCACTGTATGTGGAGGAGGGACGCTCCCAGCACTGGGCCTCCTGTCCAATGTGAAACAGCGTTTATGCTGAAAGCCAGTCAGTGTGATTGGGAATCCTACCAAACACACCCACAGAGGTTTAGACGGACAGTCTGATAACTGGGAAAACCTGAATGAAACAACGACTAGGGGGATGTATGGAATTGTGGTCAGACAGGAAATCAAAGTCCATATGCTTGCTAGATGATCGCCATCTGTTAATGTCGTATAGGACAAAATAAAAGCTCCTTTTGAATAATGAAATAGACTTCCAATTAATGCTGTCAACTAAGAAACACACAGAAACACACAGCTGGCATTATTTCCTCTCAGTTCAGATGTTTTGAATCTTTCCAGATTCTATAGATATGGGTCCTGAAAGTAGTATTTTAAAGCTTAATCAATGGTAAGTGCCACGCCAAGATACTGTTAATCTGTCATCATGTGAATCAATCAGTCATTGAATAGGATCTGTGATAAACGGACAACAATACCAGAGTCACTCCCATGCCCAGTGACTTTGATTGATAAACCAACGAGCAGGTCAGTGCCAGATTTGGCAGTGCTCAAATTTGGAAGGACAAAGCTGTCTATATAAAGACGCGAATGCACGTCAAGGTACCTGCAACCTGGTCTCGTTGGAATTGCGTAGACTATAATACATATCAATCTTAGCTAGCGTTATTTTCCTGTGTTTCTAGCAAGCGTTATTTTCCAGTGTTTCTAGCAAGCGTTATTTTCCAGTGTTTCTAGCAAGCGTTATTTTCCAGTGTTTCTAGCTAGTGTTATTTTCCAGTGTTTCTAGCTAGTGTTTCTTTCCAGTGTTTTGAAATATTCGTTATTTTCCCGTGTTTCTAGGTAGCATTGCCTGGCAATGGTTGTAATTGTAATCTCCCACGACCCAGCCGTTGGTTACACACTTCAAATGTGAGTTGAAAAAGCAATATGCCCACAACAAAAACTCTCAGATCATGCAACAAACAACAAATAACCAATATTGCAAACTAAGCCATCACAATCAGTCATTTACAGGAGCAACACACACGATAAGGTTGGAACAGCATTGCAGGCCATCTTAAAGGAACCCAATTCTCCACGGTCCTTTAGATAGGATTATTACTGCTATTACACTCTTTAAATATCTTGCTATGTTTAAAAGATACGCGTTTAATTGCTGCAAATGAGAAAATTCATGCCCAGGGCTTTTGTGATGAATTCCTCCAGTGAAGATTGCCAGAATGCTTTGTTTATTCTCTTTATTTTTTATTGTCTTTTTTTTCTACTCCTTATCCAGTCCACATTCTTTCTTCTTCGCCTGAGTCCTGAAGCTGTGTTGCAAAGCTCAAAGGAAACCGGGGAGGGAAGTGTGTGTGTGTGGGGGGGGAGGGGGTCGAAAACAAAAAGAAAATAAATAAAGAAATACCAAAACCCCTTTTCACATTCATCTCGTGCGCGTGCCGATTATTGGTTGTGACACGTAGCCTCTTTAAGGAGATGTGGATGGATTGCAGGAGGCGCAAAGTGCTGACCAGAACAAGAGGCCTGGTCTCCCCGGGTCTGTCTCCAGGCGCTGCTTACAGGCTGATCCTAACAAGGTCAATCACACCAGGGCGGGCCCTCCTAACCGCGGAGTCACCGGCGGCGGCCCCAAATGAACACCTAATCCCCAAGTGTGCACTGCTTTTGACGAGGGGCCGATGGGACTCCGGTCGAAAGCAGTGCACTATGTAAGGATTGGGCCGCCATTTGCGTCCAAGCAACTCAGTGGAGCCAAACATATCAATGACATGACCGGCGTTTCGGTAAAGGTGGCGGTGACGGGTGTTTTTTTTCCATTCCTCTGGGGTCAGTGTTTATTGTACGGCGGCTCATGAAGACAGCACATTACTGTACGTCAGCTCATTAACTGAGAACTACCGTACCGCTGCTAAATAACTTAATATTAATGTATAAATGCCCCTCAGCTATATTACTAAAAGGGGGCTTATTAAGTTAATATGATTGTAGAACTGACCATCAGCAGTGTATTACTGTAAAGGTGCTTATTAAGTCAATATCAATGTATGACTGCCCATTAGCTAATATTACTGTAAAAGTACTTGTTATGTCAATATTATTGTACAAATGCCTCTCAGCAGTGAATTGAATGGAAGTCTAAGTCTTTCTACAAACTTTTTGGACCAAAGTTAAATGGGGGACTTAGTAGGCAAATGTACGTTTTACTGCCTACATGTAAGACCAATGGAATCACTCAGAAACTCACCCGAGTGCAAATAGGGATGTTTATTGGGGAAATAAAGCTGGGACACATTTTGAGTTTCTTCTTGTGATTGGCTGAAACGTTCCGCAGTCTCTCCTCGGACTCCGCATCTCAGTAAGGTTTCCTTTACTTGTAAAATGGAACACAGTTCCATTATTGATAGAGAAATTCATTGTATCACCAGGAAAATTGGTTATTGTTTGGGTTATTTTGTTCCCCACATGTTCTCATTGAAAGAGAGTACTATTCACAGTGGTGAATACACAATATCATTTCAGATTTCTATGGCACGCCGTGATCATGGCATGTATCAATAGATTGCCTTGCTTTCAGTTCAGATCCCTAATGACATCTCGAAAAAGCTAAGATATTGATGTTCAAAAAGTTGGATTTCCCAAGTTCCTCCTGGATTCTCTCTATTATCATAGCAGGCAAAACTATTTGACAGGGCCCTGTTTTGGTGCCATCTTGCATGTAATATAACATAAAGTGCATGTTCCAGTTGTATAATGGACATTTAGAATGGTATTCCGTAATAGGGTGTAGGGTGGTTAAAACAATGGAAAAGTTGGTTGGAGTGTGTTGTTTGTTAATCTTAAATGCTGTCAAGCCAAATAGCCATGTGTAAGACGACATGTGACACATTTTTTTTCAGACTTTTCCGGTCCCTCAGATAATATTTCATAAGCGTGTGCAAATAAAATAAACTGAACAACAAACATCGGGGTAAAAGTATGTTTTATTGAAAACAAATGGTCAGTTTTTAATACAAAGGAGGCAATAAGAAGCAGCAGGGTTAACATTTGCCATCAAGCGACTACCATAACACCATAACACCATGACACCATAACACCATGACACCATAACACCATGACAATATAACACTATGACACCATGACACCATGACACCATGATACCATAACACACTAACACCAAGACACCATCACACCATGACAACATGACACTATAAAACCCTGACAGCATGACACCCTGACATCATGACACCATAAAACCTTAACATCATAACACCATAATACCATACCGATTGGTTAACGGCCAATGAGAGGACAGATGTGGCCATTCCATAATAATTTACAACAGCTTTTAACCAATTACACTAGCAACATAACACCATAATACCTTAACACCATAATACCTTACACTCTAACACCATAATAACATAGCACCATAACTCCATAATGCCATAATGTAATACCCTAAGGCCCATTAGACCTTAACACTTAAACACCATAAGACCATAAAACCCAAACACCATAACACCAAAACACCATAATAAAAAAGACTGTCACCATTCACTGTATTGTCTATGCTGCTTCCTACTTTCGCAACAAGGGGTATTGTGTCAATTTCTTGTGTGCTTTTTGCACCAGGGCTGCCTAACAGCAAAGACATCATCCCAGATGCAGTCGCTAAGCGTCTTCCAAGACACAAGCGGAAAAAGATATGCACACCTGAAAGTTCCTGCTAGCACCTTGGGTGTCTGTGTAAACTGTTAGCAGTTTAAAATAACCCCATTATTTTGTTGATTATATGTGATATTAGTCCTTAAGTCTGCAATGAAAAGGTATTCCCACACAGAAAACAAAACAATGTGCGTGCATAGTTATAAAATATGTTTTGGCCGTGTCAGACACAATTGAAAAGTGTCTGAAACCGTCCACTGCTGTATGCCGTTAACGTAGCGGAGCTACGTATCCATGTTAATGTCTGAGGCTGCCATTAAAGTGTACATTAAGAGTGAAACAAAATCCATGACTGATGAGGAGAAACCAATCTCAATATGTCAAGACAGGCACACCTCCCAATCATTCCCATGTAATTATCTGGCTGGCCTTCTATACCCAATGCACACCATCTGTACACACACCATCTGCATCATCTGTACACACCACCATCTGTAAGCACATCACCCTGTACACCATCTGTACACACCACCATTTACACCATCTATAAGCACACCACCTTGTACACCATATGCACACCACCCTGTACACTATCAGTCCACACCACCCTGTACACAACATATCGTCTAAGTGTTTGGCGCGGAGACAACGCAGATCTTAGGTGAAGCCGCTATTGGCATCCTATAATCAGATGATAATGCATACTATTATTGATGTATGAACAGCAAGGGCAATAGAAGATGACAGTGGCGCGGGGGGGGGGGGGGGGGGGG
>JACXGK010000094.1:105362-148120 GCA_016801125.1 Novumbra hubbsi | reverse complement strand
CAAATATGGTGGCGCCCTTCTTCATCCAAGAGTGTACATGAACTTTATTTGCCTTTCAATTGACGACGGTGTCTTATTGAAAATGTCTCAATGCATTTGTGTCCTCCTGGCTGCCTCTGTGCCCCGTGCTAAACAGGATGTGTTTTGGGGGCGTCGCCGGGCTTCATTCAAGTGTGAAGGATTTATGGGATGTGGGTCCTTGAAAGGCCGTTCAAATGCCCGTGTGGCTACAATTATTTTGTTACGATCGGGTGTATAATGTTTTGGAGCTACCGTGGGGAAATCCTTTTAAAACGGCCGTTGTCCTGTTACGTTCCACCGAAGAGAACCAACGTAAAAGGTTCATAAATGATTGCGTAGGTTTTTTGAAACTGTCAAAATAAGTCAAATCACATTATGTCATAGTAGAAAAATAGCAGTAAATTGCTAATTAATTGTCTACTAATTTGGCCAATGAACCACTGCAAATCTGTCAAATCAACTGATTGGACACTGATGCCTGTTGGAAATGTCTTCGCTCTATTTTACGTCTCCTGAGCCTGGGACGGGATCCCTTGAGTGACAGGCTATTACTTAACTGTTGTCTCGGAAGTAAAAATGATTTGAAATGGTTTTTTTTGTAGCCATGATTCTTACTCATCGGGTGAAGGGAGGATTTTTTTGTTAGTGTGTGTTTGTGTTTGTGTGTGTATTAGTGTGTGTGTGTGTTTGTGTGTGTTTATGTGTTTATGTGTGTGTGGTTCTGAGAGTCAGTGGGTTTAAATGGAATGATTCCTACTCATCGGTAAAGGGAGGATTTGTTTTTTAGTGTGTGTTTTTGTCTGTGTTTGTGTGTGTGTGTATTTGTGTGTGTGTGCATTTGTGTGTGTGTTTATGCGTGTGTGGTCTTGAGAGTCAGTGAGTTTAAATGGGATGATTCCAACTCATCGGGTAAAGGGAGGGATTTTTTTGTTAGTGTTGTGTTTGTGTCTGTGTCTGTCTTTGTGTGTGTGTATTATGTGTGCGTGTATTTGTGTGTGTATTAGTGTGTGTATTAGTGTGTGTGTGTGTGTGTGGTGCTGACAGTCAGTCAGTGGGTTTAAATGGGTTTTCTTGTCATTCTTGCTCTGCTGTCATTTCTTTAATTAGATACCAGAGGCTAAAAACACTGCCTTTGTCCACCCACCATCCGTTTGTATGTCTGTGTCTCCGTGACTGTATGGACAATGTGGAGGCATTACTTATGGCATTCACATACACGTGGACACACACTCACACACACACACACACACACACACTTAAAAAACAGGAACATTAGAATGAAGCCACAATCTGGATTGTTATTGATCGACACTCACTGACATCACTACTGTCACAATTATAATTCATGTAGAAATAAGACATGATTTAATTAGACAAACAATACACGCCCTGTGGAGGGGGTGTGGGAAGGGTGAGGGCCCTGTGTGTCACCTGCCGATGTGAAACGGCTTCATAGGATACATTTGATTGATTGGCAAAGGTGCGTATTCCACACCACCCCAGGTCCGTTGTCATGCACATTGTACTGTGCTGTATATCACATCGTCCACTACAGCGTTGTTTAGGTTGACTGCTTTGGTGCTCTGATGTCTTATTGGTGTGTTACTTTTGACCAGGCCCATGAGTCACAGGTGACCAAACATACAATAAAAATGTATAAATACTTTTATTATATGAAGTAATATAATATTTGAAATGGATTATGGAGTACATAAAGGGACCCATTTTAGCTCGGGAATACTACTAACTGAAATTATGCCAAAGCTGCGGAGCGTCACCTTAATTAAGGCACCAGATGTGATGACCAATTCTATGAATGACATCAGGTACCAACCAGTGAGAGGACAGATGTGGCCATTCCATAAGAGTTGACACCAGCTTTTAACCAATTAGAAGGCTCCATTTACCAGATGGAATCGCCCAGCCAGATGAATTTGATTTATTCCAGATTTTTGACATGTTCATTTTCCTTAGCCTGAAATGGAAATCCATCATTTTCTATAGCCTTAAACCTTGCAGTTCTTGACTCCACTTTTCCCTTCTTTTCCGACGGATGCACATGGTGAGGTACACAATTACCATACTGTCAGATAAGACTCATGAAATAAGGAAAAAATACAATAGGGAATAAAAGGTTATTGAGTAGGTACGACCCGTGTTTCTAGCACGCTCTCTGGAAAGGGGCTTTCCTTAAAACAGTACGGTTTTAATTTCTTTAAGACAAACACACCTTGCAGCCAATATGTTGTCGTTATCCCTTTCCCAGCTCGAATCGAAGGCTGCTTGAAGCGGAGTGATGGAGCAGAGCAAGACGGATCTCTATCCCCCCGGAAAGTGCTGACTTTGAGGCGAAAAATGGTAATGGATTCTCAAAGCAGAGGGCCATTACGGGGACGGCATGCAAATGACGGGTGAAGAAATAATCTACAAGGTGTTATTGAGTCCTGGGTTTAGAAAGTGAAGTGGGGTTGTGGATGGCGGAGAGGGGAGAGGGAGGTAAGGAACGGCCTGATGCCCCGGTACCATAATGTTCAGGCTGGTAATTAGATATCGATTCGACCCCCGTCGATGAGTATTCCAAACTGGTATTGTCTTTTCCTCCGTCTTCTCTTCCTCTAAAAGAGAGAATGCATGAACATCTGAACTCACCTTGGTAACGGCCTGATGCAATATGGTCCTATATGAGTGGTGGGGTGAAACTCCCCCGATCAATGATTATTTAGATATCTCAGCAGTGAGGGAGAGAAAGAGCAATTTGTAACTACTGAGAGGACCGAAACAGTTGTAAGCCTCGACGAGACAAGGCAGTGTATCTCCCCGTTGGTGTTTCACGAGGCCACTAAGGGTTATTCGATTCTAGAAGTGAAGCGCTCTGCAACCTCTGGAAAGGACTTGAATTTCAACTTTTAGGGTTTTCACTCGTGCTTCATGGAGCAATTTTTCTGAAGCATAAGACAAAGCTACTTCAAAAGAAATAACAAGTAGAGATCAGAGAGAAACCAGACTTGCCCTCAGAAGAGCCAGCACTTTACATTACAATGAGGCCCCCTGTGACCTAACGGACCAAGATGTCAGATAGAGAAGAAACCCTCTTCAGGTCATTTTGTTATAGTCTCGTTCTCTCGCGGTCTCCCTCTCTCTCTCTCTCTCTCTTAGGCTATTTGCTTCAGAGAAATACAGCGAGGGACAGGCAAGTGGACTGATCCAGCGGTCTGAGGCTTTATAAATGTTTACTCTGCAGTGGAAGAGGAAAAGTAGTTAGAAGTATAAACAGGCTAAATGTTTTGGCATTGTTATCTGTCCAGGGCACCGGCCCAAATGGTTTCCTTCTAACCAAATAAAGCCTTAAAATGGGGCCCAAACTCATAAAAAGCTGGGCACTACAATGGAAGCAAGGGTGTGAATCGGGATGTGTCTCTCCAGTTCCATTTTGGGGGAGATGAAACATGAAAGACTAAAGGCTCTGAGAACAAATATGAATATTATAAAGAGTTGTTTACACATAACAACCCAGAGGGTTTTTCATGGGAGAATATTAGTATGTATCTCAAGGGCATAATGAATGATTGCACATAAACAGGTGGTAATGAACTAATTCAGACTCGAATAACCAATAAGTACGTTCCTTCAAACAAACATACAAACAAAACCAATGAAACGTGAAACTACGGGCCGCGATAAAGGGTGAACATGCTGTGTAGGAACATCATTTCCGTGTGTAAAGTGTAGCAATGACATGGGAAATAAAGCATAGCCGCAGCTGAAGGGCCCAACAGATGAAACTGAAATCAGATCAAGTTAATTATAGTGTGAACACGGAACTGTACGACAAACAAAACCCTAACACATTATTGTATTATGTACAGGATATAAGGGGATTACTTTTCTTATCCTCCACGGTGCTGTGAATTACCTGAACTAAACAACTGAGCGCAACATTTTGAATAAATACTGCAAACTTGGACCAAATAGAGCGGTGGGTATAGTTGATTGATTCGCATCTGTGCAGCAGTGCACAACAAAAGCTAAATACTGACAAACCCCTATTATAGGTTATAATTATTATACAATATGTTTTGTTTGGGTTTCACAGAGGCAGATATTAAATATTTACCCTAGTAGTTCAACGGAAACGCACTTATTTCAAGATACTTGGTCTTGACTTAAGGTGACTCATATTACCATCCAAAATGTGTATCAACCCTCCTCCTTGTTGACAGATTTGTGTCTTTAACTGAAACAGACAAGTCAAATTTGCATACTGGTGATTAAGGCAGGTCTTGAGTCAGCAATCTGTCCTTCAAAATGGTTCAAGCTGGGGTTGTTAGAAGTTGGGTTTGTGAAGGGAATGGCAGTTCTACTTGCTGCATGTGCCAAAAGGTCAGCAAAACATTTGGCAACATTGTTGCTCATTCCTTAGTCCTTTTGTGTACTCTGCCTTGAAACTGTGTCCAATGGGAGTCAAAGAGAACATATGCAAAATCATCCAAAGACTGGCAAGTACATACTCTAGTGTAGTCAATAATGTTTAGGTTTAAGATTGGGCTCATGTATGAGTTAGCACCCGGAATGAACACAAATACTTGACTCCAATATGTAAGCTTGCCTAAGCCAGACATTTGAATGATTGTTCTGTGATGCCCACATCTTTTCTTTTCCAAAATGGTCTCATAACGGAATACAATAAACAGTCGCAGATACAAATTAATAAGTACATCAGTTAGACTAAGTAGAGTCTGAACTTGTTATTGTCTGTGGATTATCTAAACAAAGCACAGTAGCTTTGGAATGCATCTAAAGGCTTTGTTTGCTTACCAGATGGGCTATTTGCCTAAACCATACTGTGTCAGCATTTGATGTCTGCAGGTATCTGGGCAGTCAAGACTTGCTGGGTAACAGCTGTCGTTTAAAAAAAAAAACATTCAGAGTTATGCAAACACCTCCACAATAAGGGTCTTTGTTTTTCCTATGCCATCTCGCCAGCTACTTTTTTGCCACCAGGCAGCGACCCTCAGTAGCATTGATATATAGAGCGTGAACCCCAGAAATGTTGTCTGACTAAAAGTCCCAGAAGCCCAAACAATTGCATTATCTGAAAAGTAACTAGGTAACTGGTGTCTTCAACAGAAAAATGAAGGCCTTATTAAGTCATTGAGGACAAGTACTATTCATGTTTTTATCAGGTTAATAAACTACAAACTACGGCGTCTCTGGGATTTGTGGTATATTGCCAATATTCCACGACTAAATGCTGTGTCCAGGCACTCCCCAAGGCAGTGTGCCAAAGCTCTTAGCATGTACCACACCCCCTTGTCCCTTAGTACTTCATTTTAATTCAATTTTAATTTATGTGGCTTGGGTCCTGCATGCAGATTGGATGACTGTCAAAATGAATCAGACAGTATGAACTGGGTGGTTGCAGCCCTGATGGCTGTCCGAAAGCAGTAGTACATCAGTCCTTCCGTCGGTAAGTAGGTTATAACAGCAATAAGTTGCCTCAGGGACTTGCGTTACATTGTGCCAGAGAACCCTTAGCAGGGCAGTACTGGCTGTGTTCCTCCTTGGGCCCCATTCAACGAGACGGCCCAAATTGACTTGTTTACTTCATAATAACGATTAGGGACCTTGGGGGGTTGTGGCATGTGGCCAATACACCCCAGTAAAAAGCCCTGTCCAATAAACAATTTGGACAAAATAACAACAAACTCGGAGACGTGGTGATCATTCTGTGTAAGAGCTGTTAGAAGTGGAATTTCCGGAATTTCAGTCCGGTCACCTGACTAGGAACCGTTGGCCTACTTTCCGATGCCACAAATTCAATCTGATTGCAGCCACTCTAATGGCTGTTCATCTGGGTAAGGGGGGTGGGCTGCCGGCCATATTATCAGCCAGCCTGGGGTGTCATTTTACTAGAGAGATTGCATCTGGGTTAATAGCTTAATTACATCACCGACGGAGCTGTCCTTTCCAGTTGTTTTCCCACTATCTCTTCGTGCTCCAACATTGCGGTTGTATTTCTGCGACCAGGCTCTACCTTACCTTTAGTCTTCGTCGGGCAAATCCCTCCGACCCTTCCTCCTCCTTACACCCCCCCCCCCATCCCATTGCATCAATATTAAGCTCTGACATTGTGATTCCGTGTTAGCCTGGTATCATTGACAAAGTGGAGCCAAATTAAAATGCATCCCTGAAACAGCTGCCATACTAGGGCTCTCGGGGGGGGGGGGACGGTACACGACAGTCGTGGCGTCTGGCACCTGTGTTGTAAACGGGCAGAGAGCGAGCAGAGAGAGAGTGGAGACACCCTCGCAAGGAGAGGTGAGAACGAGAGAAAAGGGGAAATGGGAACCCAGAGGAAGGAGTGAACGAGGGCCTGGAGGCTGTTTGGCGCTCCCACCCGGTAGCGCGTCCATCCCTCCGTCACGTCGGATGGCGAGACTGGGAGGCTGGTTGTGCACCGTCATTATACAGCCTTAAGAGCTTCATAACCCCGGAGTCACGAGGCTTCGGCCTGCCCGCATGGCGAGGACCATCCGTTTGGCATTTGGCGTAGCCCCGCGAGACTTGTCTGTCAATACAGTAGTTGCTTCCGCACCGTTGTGCCCAGACTCTTGAATTATTGATGCCTCTAAAGAGCGACGTCTTTCAATAGGCCTCTCAGACACGTTAAAGTAATGATGACTCAATTTGGTGGGCCAGCCTAGGTCATGGTACACAGCTCGATACAACCGTACGGGAGACTCTGAAACCTTATCGTATGAGTTGACGGACAGACTTACAGACTGAACACGCACCTGAACACATTTAGCTAAATTACACATATTTAATAGTGGCTAATATTCTGTACAGAAGGATGAAAAATGCATATTTAACGGCTAAAGAGAAAGGAAAACGTATGGGGTGGTAGAAAGAATTCCTTAAGTGGTGATAAAAATAATTGTGTTTTTTTTTTATAGCTAATACCGAAATTTGGTTATAGAATATCCGTCTTCATTTCCCATTTCGTAGGTGAGACTTTAAGTATTCTCTTTCAAGACTGCTTCCGTTATTTATTTATTAATTCAAGCAACCATACTCTCTTTTTCATGCTCTGTGTGAATCCACTGGGCCTGTAATTATCTGTGAATCTACAGGGGAACATAGGATAATATCTGTGAGAAGCAGCAACCACGCCAAGTGTGGGGAATATGTGCCTCATCCATTTCTTTTTTATTTAGAGAGCCGTATCCCTTGGAGTTCTTGGCCTCTGATGTTTCATGCCTTTAATACGACTCACTCTTGGCTCAGAGTTTTTGATGTAGTATTTAGTCTACAGCCGTCTAGCTCCGTGTTGTTGCAGTGTTCTAGAAAGAGAATAAAAGTGAGGGAGAAAAGGAGGAAAAAACAGAGAGCCCCATCACAGGAAGTTTCAACTGCCAAAATGGAGATGAATGAATGGGGCGAAAGAGTCCAAACCAACACCAAACAAAGACTGGGATTGAACGCGCTTCTCTTAGAGGCATGCACAAAGCAACAGTACACACTAATACTCACACCCCACCCGTTTGACCGTAGCTCCTCCTTCTTAGGAGGCGTCCTGGTCAAAAGGAGCGCGCCAAATTGGTAACAGGTATTTTGAATGCAGGGAGAGTTTCCCTGCTGATCAAACCCATGGGATGTTCTGCCACAAGATTCATTATGTTAGTCGGTTATTATCTTCACAAACCGCGGTGCATTTGGATTCTGACAGCAATGCTTCGGGGCCACATCCCCAACTGCATTCTATTCCTTACTTAGAGCCCTACGTTTGACCAGGCGCTTGTCAGAAGCAAGGGGGAAAGAGCCCCGTTTGGCACTGCACGAACGGCTCCTGTTTCCATTTATTGCTGGCAGGGGAAGAGCTGGTCCATGGACAAGGTGGTCCAAGGTTGCCAGGCCCTGTGTTGCTCCCCGTTAGAGACCCGGCTTTACTTTAGCTTCACATCACGATGAGCCGAGTGCCTAGAAGTGGTTTTATATTCAGCATCCACACGCCAGCAAAGCAAAGTTAGAAAATACAAGCAGAAAACCTACGTTGTGTATGTCAGCTTACGATCAAAGTGACTGTAAGATGTATATAATTGCACATCACGGACGCAATGTAATGTGCCTCTTTCATTGCGTTGTTGGATTAGTTCTACTACTTTGAATACCAAAAACACGTTAACAGTGGAACGCGGTATAAACGATAGAAAATAATTGCACACCCCTTTTTTTTCCTGTTTCCCTGTTTGGAAAAAACAAATCTGATTTTCTGAAGACAAGGTAGTGTCAGCATGGCTGAGGTTGTGTAACCATTCCCTGTCAATCAAACGCTGGGGATAACCCATTTGGATGCTGACTCCCTGCATGTAAAAGCAATCTATTTTGCACATTTTTATGTGCACAATATTAGTCACCTCTGCTAAATTAAATTGCGGCGTGTACTCAAAGAATCGTGGGTAAACATTATCCAACTGCTGGGTTTCAGGTCTTGGGTGCCTTAGAATATCTTTCTTTTCTTTGTTTTACATCTGGGTTATTGATGATCTGGGTTACTGAAGTCTAACTGAAAGTGGGTCACATGAGACCATTTAACTTTGGCTAGAGGATCTGACCAGCATCTGATGATACTGAATACATGCCTGAGCTGGTAAGGGTTTAAATCTATTGTTCTATCTTTGAGCAAGATAGTTCCTATCTAACTGACAATCCTAAATGCTAATGTATGTCGGGACTGCTAAATGCCTATAATATAACATTGTAAATAATAGGATTGGCTTAGCAGACATATTCTCTGGTCACTCTTGCCAACTGTGTGACTAAATATAATTATGGTTCATATGATCTGTTTTATTGTCGTAATATGCTGTGAACACTGACTCTGGCAGTGCTTCTCCTGTTCCTCCTCGCACAAAGGAGCAGATACCGCTCTTGCTGCTGGGTTGATGCCCTTCTACGGTCCAGTCCAGCTCTCCTCATGTAACGGCCCGTCTCCTGGTATCTCCTCCATGCTCTTGAGACTGTTGTGGGAGGCACCACAAAACCTTCTTGCCAAGGACACCAGCAAAACGCAAAACTTGAAAAGAATCAGGAAGGATAAGGATGGCAACCACCTAGAAAACTATTCCCTTTTAGGGGGTTGTCTTGCTGTTGCCTCTCCAGTGCACCTGTTGTCACTTTCATTTGCACCAAAACAGTTGACATGGATTCACAATCAAGTATGCTTCCTAACTGGACAGATCGATATCCCTGAAGTTTAATTGACTGGTGCTATACTGTGATGATTACGTCGTCCCTTAATTTTTTGTGGGCAGGGAATATATATATATATATATATATATATACATATTTATATAAAAACATATCTTAACACAATATCAGATATTTACATGTAAAATTCGAATCATCATTTAAAAAGCGAATAATTCCGAGTAGAAACTGCACATTTATTCAACTGGCAAACCACAAAGACATCCCTGTAATCATTCTAGCAGAACTGTTTGTTGGACCCGGCACACCAGTCCATACCAAACAATTCCCTGCAAATGTGTTGTGGACAAAAGAGGCGCTGCGGATCATTGGACACAGATAGAGCAGCTGATGGCCCCGGTAATGGCACCTGTTATTATGTGTTGTTTAACATCAACACAGCCTGACACACAAACACACACACACACTTACACAGGGATGCAGACAAGTACACACAAACACACAAATACACACAAGCGCCGGCGTTCACACACACACACACCACTTTCTACTGAGATCCTGTGTTCACTGGCAGTTTGTGTAGTGTATCAACTTTCGACAGAGGAGCAAGAAAGGGCAGTTTGACCCAGTAAACTGCGACAACCCACAGCCTCTGATTAGCCTATAGCCCCTGATGTTAGCCAGTGTTGTAGATGGTACAACATTTGGACCACAAACAAAGAATCACAAATAGTGACAAAGACATTTTGAACGTCTCTCCGAAAAGGCTAATCGGTCTGTTTATTCCACGGACAAGGACACACACACACCTCTCCTTGACCGTTGGTGTTCCTACCTCCATACAACGCTAACCTGTGTCTCAATGCAAGAAAACTCCCCCTTCTCACCTTTCTCCTGGCGTTTACTCGCCTTTTATTATAGTTTGCTCGCACTTCATTATTCCCAGCGTTGATCAACGCTCAGAACCCTGAGCCCTTTTCACGCCTGCCTCTCTGTGAACTGGCAGAATCGTGATCCAGGTACGCTTGTTCTGTTCCCCTGCTCCCCTCAGATTTGGCTTCTTAGAAGCGCATTCATTACCCGCTCTGTGCAACATGCACTCCACCCACGGCACAGGCTGAAAGGAGTTTTTTGCCAGACAAAATCCCACGTTTTCGCATGTCATACACAAACACACACATCCGTGCACTGCATAATGCAGATTGACCTATAAGAACGTGAATTTTAAGAATCTCAGAGCAGCAAATAGGACAGCAATCTTGATCTACATCATTAAGATGTGAGTTGCAAACAAATGATGACGGTATTCTCATTTTTTGTATTTGACCTATAATAGCCCAATGTAAGTGAATAACCTTTTTGTTTTTATTATAATGAAGTGCTTGAGATAAAGAAAAAACAAGAATCAAATGAAATAATTGCTTAACAGAGATTATGCTGTCTGAACAAATTAATACTCCATTTAAAGCGCCGCTACCGCAACTCAGCGTCCCTGCAGACGGTGAGGTTTTGTTATAGATGCTTCGATGAAACAGTGTTGGATCGTGTCCAAGTGGGAAATGTGTAATTGGTTATCAATTAGCTGTTTCTTTTAGTGCGGGTCTAATAAATAGGTTCTGCAAGTTGCCTGATAAGAGAAGCCAAAATAAAGCATTGTATTATCTGAAACCAATTTGGTGACTTCTATTGCTTGATGGGTTTTTTGAGACAGATCAGGTGTCTTAGCTATAAACATTTGTTACATAATTACAACTAGGATAGTCTAGGTCCTAACGGAGTCTGGCCTCTGTGGTAGTATTTGAATAAATGAAGATACATAACAACCTTCAATAACTGATTAGTACGAATTCTATGTCTCTTAACAAAATAATTGTGCTTCACAGAAAGCAATGAGGCTGGATGTAATGCTGGACACCAACGAGACACAGCGAGAGAATGAGCCGAGATCATGACCACAGAGAGAGTTCAGTGGAGACGATCCGATTTGGTTTATTCCGGCAGCTCTGTTGTCCTGATTAGCCGTTCCTAACTACCTAATTCACACTATGTCTTACTGGCAACAGCAGCTAATTAAAACTTGTAAAGGCGAGTGGTATTTATTTCAATGGCCGAGGGAGAAATAATGCTTAGTTCATGTTGTAGCATAGGTCACCATCTGGATGTCACTGTCGGTGACATGCCAATTAGTTAACTTAAAATGACAAGTTGGTGTGAAATAAGAGTGCAACTGTGTTGTATATATGGGTGGTCCTTTTGGCAACTGCTTGTCTGTTGTCACAGCACACATCCTTCACCAGGCGTTAGTATCAAATGCTAACTTAGTCGATTTGTTCCATCCCAGGTGGATGCAAGAGAATATAATTGATTATACGCCAACGTTTTTCGTTTTTGCCGCGTGCCTAGATAGGGTGTTAAGATAACGGACGGAATCAACTAAATCTGTCCATCCCAACTTGGGTCACGGCTGCACCACATATGTACTCGGTGGGTTTGTGGGCTTGTCCTGCCTTGCTACGCACTTGTAGGTTGTTGGATGAGTTGTTAGGACGTTGAGTATTATATCCTGGGTCTTAAGCAGCGGTGTCTTTTGTCATGTTAAGTCTGTCTCTCCAAAAAAGAGCTTACGGATTTTTTAGTCCTGTCCAACAGATTTCTCTAGTTCTCACTTTACTTTGTAAGAATACCATTCCCAAATTGTAAGAATACCGTTTCAAACTGTGAGAATACCGTTCCAAATTGTAAGAATATCGTTCCAAATTGTAAGAATGCCATTCCAAATTTTAAGAATGCCATTCCAAATTGTAAAAATACTATTCCAAATTGTAAGAATACCCTTTCAAATTGTAGGAAAACCCTTCCAAATTGTAGGAAAACCATTCCAAATTGTAGAAAAACCATACCATTGAAATCTATGATTGACCTAGACCAGGTAGAGAGTAGTGCAGGGGAAATACATTATGTATTCATGAATGAAAACAATGGAAGTTAAAAGTACTGTGCACCTATCTGTTGGGGGGGGGGAAATCATGTGACTTTCAATAAGATTTTATGTGATTTTTCCATAAGGGATTATGTTCTGCTATATCTTAAAGAAAGAAGCTACAACACTTAATGAAGAAAAAGGGGGTGGGGGGAAATTAAAGAGTATAAAAACATTTATTATATTTAGTATGTGACAATCATAGAAGTGTAATTACTAGAATGGGCAATATATTCCTCCTTCAGCAGGACACTGATTGGCTTTAATTATATCCGGCCCCTCATTAAAACCCTCCCTCTCATCAATGGCAATATAACACTTAACTTTCATATTTTCTGTCTTCTCCCAGTACGACCGGGCCTGCTGAGTGTGCTTATCTCTTCTCCCAAGTGCACACTTGTACTATGTACATGGAGTGCCGGTGTGAACAGTGAGGATATGCAAGCCACTTATTGCAAAGTATGGCACACACGGTATGTAGTGGCAGTTAAGCACAGGGAATTCAGAGAAGCAATGGTCTAGTCCATCAATTATGAACATTTTCTTCCTGGCAGGGGGGGCTTCTATGAAATGTAGAAACTGTTCTTCTAAAGACAGCATGAGGATTAGCCTTTTAAAATAGAGTGAGAGAGAGAGATGCGAGAGAGAGAGACGGATCGGGAGCGAGAGGGAGAGAGAACATGGTTTTGGCGTATGTAGTCAGCGATGGCTCGAAAGGGCACTTGGCAGGGAGAAATTGAATGTTGTGTGCAGACTGAGATAATTGTTTGGAGACCACATGCAGGCACGCCTTTCCAACACTGTGTCCTGAATGCATCTTATGAGCAATTTTCAAGGGGCCCCTGGTTCTGTGACACAACCGGCTTTCTGATCATCTGCTCCAGGTTTATTTCCCAGGGCGGCGGGGCGAGATTGAGGGCAAGAGAAGAGGGACAGCTACATTGGTGTTAAGGGGCGGAAGGAGGGTGTTGGGGGTTGGTGAAGAAGGGACAAAATAAAGCCTTTGAAGCTTTTTTTTATACGTTTACCTGATATTTTAGGTGGCTGGGGCGGGGTGGGGGGGTCAAGAAGGGCAGAGGAGAATCAGTTTTGTTGTCTCGGTACACCTAATATCCTAGACGTTGGGGGGGGGGTTTAGCACATTTTACCACATTGATCAGGACATGGGGGACTTCACGCTGACACGTCACTGCTCTCGTCTCATAAGCAACAGGCAGTTATGTTTTCCGCGATCAAGACAAACGGCGCACTAGGAGAGTCTCACGCCAGGAGCCGATTGTCCCGGTAATTCAGGAAACGACGCAAGCTTCTACTTGACACCCATCGGAATGAGTTAACGCAGGACGACCACGGGGCTGGCTACTTCCTGTATGAGGGCGGGAGGGTGTCCCTCACACTGCGGCTGCTGTGCCTTCAACTGGTCTCAGATCTGGACGTTGATCATCACCTTATTACGGAACGTTACTGAGGATCCGCAGAGAACTTGATGTGTGTTTTTGGGGCTAAATGGAGGCTGTAGCCCGGCCTCCCAAACTGCTTTCCATCCCCCCGCTGTACTGTCCTAGGATCCAGAGGTCGGAATTGGGACCCGGGTTTTGATATGGTGGTGTTTCCCAATCCTGGTCCTGGGGACCTCGAGTGGAGCATGTTTTGCTCTAGCTCTACCGTGCCTGATTCAAATGTTGCCCTACCATTGGCACAGTGGACTGACGTAGGTAACCCAAATCATCAAGTCTTTGAGTTTGAATCGGGTATCTCTTGAGGTCCCCAGAACCAGTGTTGGGAAACTCTTCGATACAGTATTATGCATAAGTAGCTGCAACAAACTAAATAAGACAGCATGATATGTCCAAATTGTTGCTTGGTTCTATTGAAACCCTCCCCCACTGCTTGGGAAACATGCATGTATAATTTGCACATGTACCAAGGGGGGGGGGGGCACAGCACAAACCATATCCATTGGTCAGGTGAGGTCAGTAAACAGACTGGAGAGGTCTGGAAATAAAATAATCACTGGGCGGATTAGGGATAGGGTCTTCAGTTGGGTCTTGGTTCCTGCACTGGTAAAAAAAATATATATATTGAGAGTTAACACATGCAGAGTGCTTGATCTACCAACGCGTAGAGGCTTCTGGGGCTTTAGCGAGAGAGAGATTCATATTCTCCCAACGTCAGAGGGAAGCTGAATTTGCAGCCAGACGTAGCATTTCCCTTGGCTACACACACAGAGCAGCAAACAGGCAGGGACGGTATTGCGGGGAGTTAATTGCCAGCTATTGTGTACGACCGCGCTTCTCAAGCCAATAACGGCTGAACAAGGGTGGGATGTCAATGTTTTTGCCTTGAATAGACAGTAGCTGGGAGCCCGCGGTGTCTGACACTTGAAAGATTTGTTAGTGTGAAAATCAGGTGGACTTGCGAAGAGTCTCAACAGTGGATCGCGAGCCATTGTTAGCTAGCCATTGTCCTGCGGGAGTGCCCTGCTGTGGACAATTAGCCGCTAGTCAAAGCGATATTGAATTTCCACTCTGGTCAAATGTGTGTAGACTGTCCCAGTCGCTGTCGGTTTTCTTGTTGCAGAGGTTAAAGTTCAACTTTTACCTAGACGCTGCATCCATGGTCCTTTCTGCATTGAGGCGCTAATGAATCAACACCAGTGGAATGCCCCGATTAAAGTGTCTGGTACTTTTTCTAATAACAAAATCCCTTTGAGACGGTTGTGTTATATGATGTTTGTAAATGCAATATCTAGTAGAATCTCTGTCATACCTCAGTTAAAGTAAGTTAGGGGTTTTGGTTGAATGCCGCACAAATTGGCACACATATGACATAGTACACAATCGTTTTTAGAGAAACGGTTTGAGCTGGACACAACCACAACCACACCGCAACAACACCGCAACCACACCACAATGCCAACCACACCACAACCACACCGCAATCACACCGCAACAACACTGCAACCACAACCACAACCACACCGCAACCACACCACAACCACACCACAACCACACCACAACCACACAACAACCACAACCACACCACAAACACAACCACAACCACACCACAACCTCAAACTCAACCTCAACCACACCACAACCACAACCACACCACAACCACATCACAACCACCCACAAAACATTGCGGACTGTGTAATATGTTTGCCTGGAAAATCGAAACAATATTTTGAAATCTGCCTTTATTTTGCGTGTCTTGTTAAATGTACAGTTTCTACATTCCTTTTTATTCATGCAGACATTTAGTCCAGTGGTCTGGATTAGCATGTTCAAAACATCACAGTGACAACGAGCATGACTATGTCTCGTCCATTACAACATAAATGATCTTATGGGGTACCAGGTAATACTGGGCAAACAGATCCAGATCTACCCACCCATCTATAAGGGTCATGCCTATAATCCTTGACCAGTTCTTCTACTGAACCTTGTTTATCTGATCTAACGTGGCAACAGAAATATCATTCACTACTACTGAATATGAGCTATGAGGTCTCTCTCTATGAGCCAGTGGCTCAGCATTTCATTGACAGATTTACTGTAGGAGTGCGTCCTAGATAGAACCCCATTCCTGGTCAAACTCAGTGAGCTAACTAGGCTTCCATTTGGTACCAGCTGCATGTCTACGGGGGGGATAGAACGGTATTTCAACCCCTCACCAGGCTCCTGCCTTATGGCCAGGCACTTAGGGTTGAAGATGATACTATGCCTTACATACAGACTGTACACACCAGCTAATGCCCTGACAGAGGTCAGTAACTGTACTGTCAATAGCCACAAGTTTTATATACGATACCTTGTCACATACTTTACATCAGCAAAGCTGCCAGTGAATATCCGAGACAGCAGCCTGTTTCAGATACTCTAATGCATCATGAGTAGTACATCAGGGGCCGGTTTCCCTGACCCAAACCGTGCTCTAAATCATGTTCTATATATAAAGGCACTCTCAACAGAGATTGTTTATGGAACATCGTCTGAGTCTGAGAAACAAGTCCTAAAAATCTATAGTAGAGTAATATCAGTTACAATCATGGGGGAATTATCAGGTGCTCTAACTTTTATGTTGGCCTGTGATACTGCATGTGTGTGTTTGCATGTGTGCGCATTTGTGTGTGTTACTTTGTTTGTTGGTGTAATGATCAGTGTTTCATCTATCCGGGATCAGAGTGGAACAGCCACGGTGTATATTGGTTAAGCTACATTTGTACATTCTGATTGATTTCCCAATCCATTTCCTTAAATAGAAATGCTATTTTGTAATCACATATCGAGGGAGTGGCTTTAAGCTGAAGGCCAACCAATGCAATTCCAGTTATTAGCTTACTAACCTCGCATTGACATCACCTACATTTGCGATCTAGGATTTCTATTGGTGTGCAAATCTGCTTAGGTTGAAACACACTAAATGGAAAAATGGGAAAGTAAAGACTAGCGCTTCAAATCTGAACACTTTCTTTCTGGAAACCGATGGAAAAAAAGCTTAGCATTATGTTTCAACTATCGTCCTAGAGAACTGAGTTTTAAGACTAGAACATGTGTTTCTTCTCTAAACCTTACATTTACATAATGCTGATAGAGCCGTAGAATGGATATCAACCCATGCTGCAGTACATGTGCACATTAGACCCCCATGTCACCCCAGTTGTCTGAAAGACTGAACCCTGACATTCTGTGTTTTTGCCTATGGTCTTTCATTGCTTTGCAGTGCATTTCAGTTTGACAAAAACATTCGGAGACACAACTGGCTTCGCCTTTTATCACTCGCCTCAATTTCGTTGTCATTTCGATAGATACTTATTATTCTAGCACTCTAGGAAGTTTTGAAATGTAATGACAGCTACAAGTTATTTATGACTAGAAGACATTAAAGACATCCAGATAATGTATATTAATAAAGACCTCGTTGATGGTTAAAACAAATGCTAAACGTCTGCTGAATATTCATGACAACACGCATAACTACACAGACTAGAGACAAAATGGAAGCTGTTACGGAATATATTCAACAAAGCAATTCAAGAAAGTCCGTTCGGATTTCCAAAATGGTATTATAAAGCACAGAATCAGGCTATTGATGCACTGTTTCAATAAAAGCCCACCTGTCCCATAGCAAAAATAACACATGGACGTACGAGCTCTGGCTCTTGCACCCTCTGTGGGAAGTTAAGAACATTTGAATATTCATCTAGTTGCTGTTGCAAGCATAGATATACATCCTGTTATATTCGTGTTGACTGAAACGTAAGTATGCCGGTGTTGTTCTTTACATGTTAATTATTTCAATGCGTGCTTGCGTGCGTCTGCAAGCCTCTCTAAGCGGTCTCGCAACCAAAAGACTGGCTTTGAAAA
This sequence comes from Novumbra hubbsi, assembly GCA_016801125.1. Classification (NCBI taxonomy): domain Eukaryota; kingdom Metazoa; phylum Chordata; class Actinopteri; order Esociformes; family Umbridae; genus Novumbra; species Novumbra hubbsi. The sequence continues at coordinate 130,540 of JACXGK010000094.1, read as the reverse complement.
TAGAATGGCATTTATGTGTAAAGTAACAATGAGTATCACAGATTCTTTGTGGACAGTAGTTCAATTGGGAAAGGTATTGTCGTCAGTTTTGCGTGAGGCTTGCCAGACAGCCATCAAATGACTTAGTGTATTCCATTTATAGACGGCTGGGAAATATGGGTCTGGATGTGGGGCGAGGGGCCTGTCAGGATGTAGTTGCACCGGTGCTGTGTCTTAATCTGCCCGCGTTAGGTTACCTCCAGCTGTGAGTGCACAGTCCCTAGTTAACAGTGGCACAGGAAGGGCAGATGTAGGTGAAATGTGCCACGTTAATTATACCATCTCTGCGTTGTTATGCACCGAACAGAATGGGCCTACGCCACGAATGGCACCCTATTCCTTGCGTTGCACACTAGTTTGGACTAGTCCCCTTTGGGCACTGGGTGAAGGTAGTGCACTAAATAGGGGGATAGCGTGTCATTTGGAACACGTTGTCTGTTTACCAAACAGCTCTAGAACTCCGTTGCCGTGGAAGTACCTTGTGTAGGTCATATTTTAAAGATGCTATTAATCTTGTTTTTAATTATGGATATAATGTCATTGTGTAAATCCGGATTAGATGCACAGATTGATCATCTTTTTTTCATCCACTGACAGAGTGTGAGAGTCTGTGTAATTAGGCAGGACATAGAAAGGGTACCAGAATAACAATAATAAAACAAGGGAAAATAAAAGGCGGAGAGCTAGTGCGTGTGTGTACAAGTGCCCGTTTGTGTGTGGTGTGTGTGCACGTGTGCCTGTGTGTGTGTGACTACTGTACATGGTCAACGACTGGAGAGCCAGAAGCACAGTGGTATATTCAACAGCCACTCTGAACTCTTGTTTCAATCAGGGTTTGCCCCGGCCAGATAGGTTACGTTGGCTGCATGCAGTGGGTTCAAACCAGGCCAGTTTTGCATCATTAATTCGCCAGGAAAAAGCCATATTGACACGGTTTAACACGCACGTGGTTGGTTGCATGTTAACACACGGTTTTGTGTGTGGTAAAGCAATTTTCCAGACAAACAACTTCCAAAGTTCAAAGGACATTTGACAATCTATCGTAAAAGTTTTTGTTGTGTGGTCGTTTCATTTTGCTGTGACTCCTGCTGTCATTCTTTACATTTCTTGTAGGAAGACAGACGGACAAACTACAAGAAAGACAATGATTGTTTCCACGAATATGACCCTCCTGATAAGTTGTTATATTTGTTCCATCTAAACATTTAATGGACCCCTGGTCATGGAATCATCAGTTCGACCCCTGGTTATGGAATCATCTGTTGGACCCCTGGTCATGGAATCATCAGTTTGACCCCTGGTTTTGGAATCATCAGTTGGACCCCTGGTCAATAAATCATCAGTTGGACCCCTGGTTATGGAATCATCAGTTGGACCCCTGGTCATGAAATCATCAGTTGGACCCCGTCATGGAATCATCAGTTTGACCCCTGGTTTTGGAATCATCAGTTGGACCCCTGGTCAATGAATCATCAGTTGGACCCCTGGTCATGGAATCATCAGTTGGACCCCTGGTCATGGAATCATCAGTTGAACCCCTGGTCAATAGTTAATAGTTTACAAGGAAGCAAAGCCTGTTGCTGTGAAAATGGACAAAAACATTTTAAATAAATGATTGAGCAGCTTGCTTATTTGACTTTCAGAGTCCCAATCTGTCCATCAGTGTCACACCGAACGCCTGAGAGCGTAACCCTAGCGATCCCTTTTCTTTGTCAGCTATATCGGAATAGTGCTTCACTGCTGGAGTGATTCATTGACATAGCTGTGGGGAAAACTCCCTTCTGTGGCTACATTGATTTCGTCTTTCACAAGGTGTGTGTTGTGACTGAACACATTCTCTCCCATAATTTACACACTATCAGAAGTAAACATTATCTTGTTATTACAGGGACCTCTGTCATTATCAATTCTCCATTTACATTCCTGGAGAGTGTGCTTGTTTGAGTCTACTGCAAGTGCCATGTGACTGAAGGAGTTGGATCTGGGTGTGTGATAGGTTCCTCCGGTGAGATGAAAAACACAAAAAAATAAAGCTAGATTAAAGCTAGAACTGAATAGTCAAACACAGTATAGGAATGCAGTGAAAAAAATACACAAAATAATATAATTTAAGGTTTCACCAGTGACACACCATATGTGAATTTTGATCCCAATCTGTTTCGTATCATGAAAATGCATTTTGATTCTTTGAATCAAACAGTGTAGTTTAGAAGTACCGTACAAACCATCCCGATGGACCACAGCCAACCTGTGCATTTTGCCTAGCAGCGCGTTAATATAAACCAGGCAAATGTAAATCTAAATATATCATCAGGAAAATGTAGTGTAGTGTTTAGGTAGTGTTTAGGGTTAAGCGGTACCAAAGTCCCAAGGACCCAAGGACCCCAGCAAACAGTGACCGTGTCTGGAATCCAACCTCATGGCTTCGTTTCCATACAAATTTCCTTCATTAAGGAAGTTGTCCAGAAGATCAAAGACTCACTGTGTATGTAGGATAACTAGTTCGGCTGAGTTTTTTTTTTGCAAAGACCAAATTCGAAAGATGTGGCTTAAAGCAATGAAAAGACCATCCTCAGCATTTTTTGGAAAGGGGAGAACCAACTTTGGGAGGAGGGAGAGGCAGGAAAAAGGGAGAGGAGTAACGTTTAACATCTCGCTTGTGCAATGTGCGGCCATTGGTATTTTTAATGAGTAAGACATTAGTGTATTTCTGCCTGATAAGGCGTTCTGGCACAGCGGGGAACAGTGATGGGGTTGTACTCCTGGAGAAATTCAGTGCAAGGTCATGGAAGGACTCACAGGCAAAGAGACATCAAGGCAGAAATCCTAAATCATCTCAAATTCCACTGAAAGATGAATATGTTGAGTCATTCCTTTTCACCCTCAATAAAGCAACGAGTTAGAAGACGTGGTAATTATCTAAAGCGCCTCACACGAGCCCCTGAGATGAATACATACATTAATTGTTTTTAAATTTGCTGATAATGATCTTTGTAAGAAAATTTGCAATGCGGCAGAATGGAATTGGGTGAACACGAAAGACTGAAAGGAATACTGCCTGTACTGCCTTTTCGTTCCAACCCGAGGCTAAAGGGTTAGATGGTGGGTTTACAACAGTAAAGTGCAGCTTTTTTTATGAAGTGTACAATGGAAAATCAGTGATGAACTGAACGCTAACGTTCATAAGCTACTTAGGAAAAGCAGTTGAAAACTATCCATGAGGCATTAAAGTGGTAATCCTGATTCAAACAACAATAAAGTCAACTCCCAGCCACACTTTTGGTTGAAAGCTGCAGGATGTTGAAGTGATTGAACCACTCTAAAACACATAAAGATGAAGCATTGGATGCAAAGACTGGCTATCTCTGATATCAGTACTGGTTTTGAGGCCTGTACAATGTTTGTTAATATTTGCTTTCAAACTGTAGTATTCAAGAAGCATACAATTTGGGTCCTGAAGTGGCACTACTGCAAAACCCGTGGAACGCTCATTAGCATTTATTTGATATAATTCTTTGTAGAGTCAGTAGTAATAAATGGACAAGGAAAGTAAGAATTGCTTACACATTTCCAATAGCACCGCCTCCAGAAATATCATAAATTAAAAATGATATAAAATGCCAAGTTATAAATAAACCGAATACCCTTTTTATTTAGTGTGAAAAAAAGATCAGGCGCACAGATCTGAGCAGAAAAAAGGGGTTCAGACATTTTCAGAACCGTGGCTTAGTGTACCCCCCCGGGCTTTGGGTGTAAATATTTGAGTGCCACCCATCAGTTCTCCTTTCTTGTCCAAGACAACGCCTCCTCCCCAAATAACACATGGGCTGGTTGTTTGTGCGCATGGCTGTGTGCGTAAAACCCATCCGAAAATATGTCGCCCCGCTGAAATAATGAAAAGCGTATAGGTAGCCTTGCGACATAGGTGAACAGTCTGACTCAGAGTTTTACTTATCTGTGACACCTGGATCGGTGGACAAGTGACCTGAATATGGGGGAGCCTGTTCAGCCTGTTTTAGCCTGCAAGGCCGCTGAGTGGATCCGCGGCTTAATCGAGGAGCAGTGGTTGGTTAGAGGACAGCCAGCTGCAGCTGATTGATCAGTCTGAGGACAGCCGGCGGCAGACAAACCAATTGGAGAGTAGGTTGGACAGGAAGATAGACGTTGTCTGATTACACTCAGCCTGGCCTCGGTTACCATGGTCCTGTGGCTATTACCTCCCGCGGGGAGGATCCACCATTACAATCGGACTGTTCCGGGACCCGTCGCTTCAGAACCGCACATCACCGACCAGTACAGCCACTACTCTGGTTCTGCCGAACCTCCCGCTCCGGCCGAAGGACATGGGACCACGTGACACGCCCCTGTTGCCCTGGCACATGACCTAGCTGGACCAGCGCCTAGCACTGCCCATAGGCCCTTGCCCCAATATCTGGTGGCCAATCAGCATGTAGGGGAGGGACACGTGAAGGAAAGGCGGCCCTCTGTTCGAGGGCGACTTCAATACGACAGGACGCTTCTGTGGAGACGAGGGCCCGCGCTGGCAACATTCAAGGGCAAAGGGGACGAGAGGTCGTTGGTAATTCCTTTTGAACGTGTAGCCCTGAAACCTTTTTGGGACTTGGGACAGAAAGCAGACAGACTGCCCCAGTGTCTGCAAGGTCACACCGTTCACTTTGTGTGTTCCCTTCCAGCTGGTCGTGCAACTGCTGACCCGATTGGTTAAAAAAAAAATCCCCCACGACTATGAGGAGGCAGAGTGAGTTTAAGCAAAGGCTGGAAACGTGCTGAGTTTGCTGAGGAGGATTCTCCTGCTTATCCTGGGGTCTGCTACAAGCTTCTGGATCAGCTTGCCACAGAGGCTTTCTTCAAACAACTTAAAAAACCAGAACCTCATTGAATCCACTTAATCTTTTCCTGATGCGATTATGATCCAATGTTGAACCGATCCGAATCGAAACATTCCAGACAACGGGTCGGATCTCTACCGACTGAAATTGATCTGAAAGATTTTTTAATAAGTCAGCCTTTTGCTGCAGTAAGTAGTAAAATAGATTTGATACACTAGGAAGTAAATGTTATCAAAATAGTCAGAAGATATAAAAAGTAAGCATTATATAGAGTGTGGCTGAAAAGAGCTGGGAATAATTCACTTTTGTTTCTTGGTCCTTATAGAAGAAAACCTGTACTATCCAGAGAGGGAATGCAATATGCTTTATTGAAAAACAATGTTGCTTTGATATTTCTTAATCTTATCCATATCTTACACAATCAATCCAACTGCAGCCTTTTTCAACATTAGGCCTCTATTATTACACAAGAATAATGTAGTTGCATTCGCTTATAATACAACTTCCTCTTTGGACTGAAGGCCACTAAACTTGTTCTTTATACAATAATTACAAGATCCATCCTTGACATGACTCACTCAGCATTAGAAAATCAGTTGTCATTTCAAATACACAACGGGTTCTAATGAAAAATAGCAGACAAAATGAGCCAAACTTAAAAAAAAACATTCCAATCGTTTCGGGAAGTGTGAAAGAGCCCAATCATCCCGAACCAGCCTGTAGTTTCTCTCCTGTTCATCCACATACCACACACATCATAGTGAAGTTGTCCACGGTTACATCCGGAGGATACAGTGTCATAGAAATATACATGGCCAAGGTAAGCTGTGTTTGTGCGACTTTTTTGGGGGCGTTGATAAAAGTTCCTATTGCGTTATAGTATAACAGTTGATCTTTCTGAAAGTTAGCCTTGCAGCTGCATTGTTTTTGAGATGTGGGGAACCCCAAAACATCTCACCAGTTTAACTAGTCCTGAACTAGCCCACTTGAATCAAGTAGTCAAGGGCTTGACAGTTAGTAGGCAACCTGATTACAAGTTAGCTTTTGGAGTATATGTAATACAAGGACTGGAGTATATGTAATACATGGACTGGAGTATATGTAATACATTGATTGGAGTATATGTAATACATGGACTGGAGTATATGTAATACATGGACTGGAGTAGATGTAATACATGGACTGGAGTATATGTAATACATGGACTGGAGTAGATGTAATACATGGAGTGGAGTATATGTAATACATGGAGTGGAGTAGATGTAATACATGGACTGGAGTATATGTAATACATGGAGTGGAGTATATGTAATACATGGACTGGAGTATATGTTATACATGGACTGGAGTATATGTTATACATGGACTGGAGTAGATGTAATACATGGGCTGGAGTATATGTAATACATGGACTGGAGTATATGTAATACATGGACTGGAGTAGATGTAATACATGGACTGGAGTAGATGTAATACATGGACTGGAGTAGATGTAATACATGGACTGGAGTATATGTAATACATGGACTGGAGTATATGTTATGCATGGACTGGAGTATATGTAATACATGGACTGGAGTATATGTAATACATGGACTGGCTGGAGGACCACAAGACAGGTTTGAGAACCACATGTCTAAGGGACATTTCTACATCTGGGATGGTTTGTCAAATGGTGTTTTTATTATGTTCTACCTTTATTTTACCAGGCAAGTCAATAAAAACAAAATTCTTATTTAAAGCCATAAAGGTCCTCCTGTTGGGAATGGCTATTGGATCAAATAAAATAGGCAGTCAACACAGACGCATTGTAACAGTGCAAACAAAGAGACATTAAAGCCAATCCCATGGAGACACCACTAAACTACAAACAGCGCATGACAACAACATAGACCTGGCAGCAGACAGTGCAAAACTACACAGCAGGACGCATATTTTTAGCATGTAAGCAAAGACAACAGCAGGACAATGTGGCTGAACAGGCACATGACATGAAGCAGCTGCAGGTACATGTTTTGACGATTGTGTCTTTAGAAATGACGATGGTGAAGGTAGATGGTTTAATCATTCCTATGTAGTTGATTCCAATCGCTAGATTTAGCAAACTGATTGAAGGAGCTTGATAAATGTCAGTTGCGGGTTTTACATTTTACCTTTTCTCCAGAGACGGCTCTTTGGCAAGTCCAGTAAGCCCAGGAGCTGACTATGGCGGAGACGGGTGAATGTGTGACAGACATTTATCACATAATGTATGGCCACAATAGATCGGGGTTCCTCAATGATGATTATTTCACGAAGTTCTATCAAATCACGTTAGTGCGGGGGACCAATATTAGCCGGTAGCATCATTTACTTTAAGCGATTTATGAATTTGTAGATATTCAAGGTTATGCCCCGTAAAGGTAACTGTTTTGTTGATGGACATAAAGAATTAAAGAAAGTTAGAGGATAAATCTTTCCGGAAAGGGCGGTGGACTGGATTCAAACCCACACTGCAGCAGTTAATGGGCATTAGTGTCAGATGCACAGATATTTGACACACACAAGTGCAGTTATCTGAACCAATCCATTCCCTTTAATCTAGCCCTATCTAGGCATGCGTGACTGATCATTACCCATTACGCTAGTACAGTGACAGAATGATCTTGCTTTCCTTACTTGACAAACATCTAATTGAACAACTTGATTTAGACAAGCAAACAAATGACTGATCCTTAGATTGGATCGGAAGGAATGATAATCCACTCCTTGTATATAAAATTACCACAAAAACATTGTCAAGGATGCGTTTCCAAAAAAGGAATAAATTGCAGAAAAATATGTAGAGCAGACTGAAAGGCAATTTTGTCTGTTAAACGTTCAGGACAAATGACAAACAAGTCAGGTTGCAAGACATTCATGGAGCAAAGAGGAAATATTTCCCCCATCCTCCACGTTATCTCTGGGAGAGTACAAACCCTCAGTACACTGTACGTTCCACAGCTCCTTCAACCTCTCTGGGAGAGTACAAACCCTCAGTACGCTGTACGTTCCACAGCTCCTTCAACCTTCGCTGGGAGAGTACAAACCCTCAGTACAATGTACGTTCCACAGCTCCTTCAACCTCTCTGGGAGAGTACAAACCCTCAGTACAATGAACGTTCCACAGCTCCTTCAACCTCTCTGGGAGAGTACAAACCCTCGGTACACTGTACCTTCCACAGCTCTTTCAACCTCTCTGTACCTCCTCCTTCAAGTTCCTGATCCCATTGCAACATAAAAAGGCTTGTCGGGATGTTTGGGGAGGCCCCACGGTCTCCACATGATCAAGGACACAACAAATATAGACCGTTCACGTTCTTCATGATACTGTCTGGATTTTGCAATGCCCAAACACTTTCCAAAGGGTGATGGAGCTGGTGCCAACTGCTCCACCTTGACCATATGCTCGTCCAAGTCATCAACCAAAGCTTAGATATTGGAATTGAGTACTTTAGCCTTACATGGCTGTTTGGATGTAGGCACCCAGCGGACGAGGTGGCCAGGAAGAGTTGAACCAGAATGACTGCGCAAGATGCAGAAAATAGGCTTCATTCCAGTCATCATTAATCAATTCAGACGCCGGGTTGATGCCTAACCATTTCGGCACCAAGGCACAGAGGAAGCAGCGAAAACCCTGGTCATGGAAATCATTGCCTGCTTCTGTAGTTTCCTTGAACTTTCCCCGGATAAAGGATGAAACCTCTGCTGCAAAAAAACGAAATCTCCAACAATCAGTTTTCCTGCATCCTCTAATGTTTGTGTAGAACACTTTTATCAGCTGCTACGTTGTAAATAGTCACTTGGACGAGCATTTAAATGAACTGTGTGGAAAATGTGTATACGGAATGAGGAACGTCGGGCTTTGTAGAGAAGAACGGCAAGAAGAAACAAGGAAAAAGACATTTGCGGATGACCTTTAAACACAGCTGAAAGAGACAGATCAAGGTGCTCGCAAAGCATCTTGGCACAGCCAAGGACTGGCAGCATAAAGTGTAAAGAGATAACCAACCAACTGGGCTGTTGTGAAGACACACTGTGCTTAGTGTTGCATGCTGAGCTACATCACAACACTGTTCAACAGTGCATCAATTGTTAGGTTACTGACGCAGTATATGGGGACGTGATGGATTCTTTGGTCCTGTAACATCCGTCAAGTTTGAAAAAGAACAACATGCCTGACTATAGTCTGCTGTCACCAAATTATACTGGCTTGACTATCAGATTTGCATGAACATATTGCCCCAGTACAGAACCAAGCTAGTTCTCATGTTAATGCTTAGTGTGTGTTGGATTATTTTCGAAAGGACAATACAAAGCCCAGGCTTGCTTTTTATGCCTGAAAACAATATGACTGGGGAGAAATAGGACATTGATCTTGCTAAAGTACTTTGTAGTAAAGGTTGGCCAACCATAGTGAAGCTAACAGGAAACGTTCACTCAGCTGGAAATGTAACTAAACCTTTTATAACATACCTTGTGGATCCATTTGCAATATTGCCGTAGCCGAAACTAGGCATTGAACAATGTTACATTTCTATGTGTGCGAATTGTAAGTTATATGAACACCTTTCACAATCTGGAACCAGGTTTATTTCCAGCTCTCTGTTCTCCAGGATTCATACGTTATGAGTGATTTTATCAACTCCCCTACTTCTTCGTTACTGACCAGCATTACAATTAAACATTTCTACTCTGTTCCTGGATTGCTACCATACCGGAATGAATTCAGTCTAAAGAAATAGATATGTTAATAAACTGGTATGGACACAGGAAAGTGTGCAGTTTTACAGGAACAAGGTTGGAGTACACTGATGTTTTTCCACACATACCTGTTAAGTGTTTTCTGTAGGTCCGACATAAGCCTAGACATTCAGACAATTGCTGCCATACTTCAGAAATAATGTTCAAATAAAAAGGTTTCAGGCAGACCAGTGAACAATTCTCACAGGGCTGTCTCTACCTGGATGGGTTTTCTCCTTAAACATATCATTGCAACAAATGGGATTTGAACTCAGTGCAAACATCACATTGAAGTTGATTGCTGAAGTCAAATAGCAAGCACAATTTTACCCCCACCACGGATGAGCAGTTGAAACACCAGGTAAATGACAGTTATTTGAAGACCCTATGAGAGTCATCCATTTTTACTTGAACAATGTCTCTATGCAATGTAACATCATGTGATCCTCCTGCATTTTGGAAGCGCAAGGATTTTTGATTATGTGTGGCCTTAGTAGCCTAGTCAATGAAACGCCAGACAAAAATACACTGGCACATGTCCATTTACACCATGGGTTTAAAACGTATCTAAGCAGCGTTGTGGTTTGACCATCTCCCCCAGGAGGACATGGTTACATGTCCAATATAACAAACATGACTGGACGGTAGCAAGTGCCTGATAGGGGGATTTGCTTATTTTGGCCAAAAGAAGATTTCCAGCAGCAAACCATTTCAGACCAATGGTTTTAGCAGTATCTAAGGCATTAGCCTGTTTTGTGAGGTTTGTATGAATCTGAATCTGTCGGGTGATGCGGGCAGTAAACTGTGACATTTATAACAAGTTAACAGTGAAAACTATCAGATAGTGAGCACTGTGCATGAACCATTGGCGAAAACAATGACAGCATCACATAAGAAACCAGCAGTGGTTATTCGGCAACGCTGAATCCCGGGTTGTTTTGAGTGCATTGCTGGAAGGACGGCATAACATTCATTGTAGCGCCAGAAGTTGGCCGCTTGTGCGGAAACAGAGATTACAAGGTGAGGATAACTACTCATTTTTACAAGCGCATCCAATCAGGGGCCATTATAAAACAAATCCAACAAACTGTTCCAAGAGAACGACGAGGTCAGCCCTTGACGGCAACCAGACGTTGTAGCCGCCCGGGGGAAACCTGTAGCAACACGTCAGGCAAGCCAAACCTAACCGAGCACGGGAAAAAGAGCCGAGACATTCAAATTAGTTTAAAAAGAGAGAAGAAGCGCTGGTTAGTTTATTCATAGGGTCCGGCATTTCCACAAGCAAATGCACAAACGGCTGGTCTCCAAATGTAAAACGTCTGGCTCTGCTGGGATGAGCAGGTTGATTGCTTTTAAAATGGATGCAGAAAGCCAGAAAGTTAAGGATATTCAAAAACAAGCCAGAAAAATAGCACTGAGTGTTTACAGTCGTACTAAGAACGGACCAGATTCTTTTTGTAGAGGAGTATCAAAAGGCATCCGTTAACCCCCCTCCAACAAGCCTCACCATGTGCAGTGTATTAACTGCACATTGGATACCTGAGGCTAACGGGAGGAGAATATCTTGCAGGATCAACGTAGTCACGTTTATCAAGCTGTTGCTTTTTGATTTCTGTCCCTGCATCTGTGGATTCACCGAGAGAATTGTATCTGTGTGTAAGATATTTTTTGCCTTAGCAACTAGCAGAATATGTTATTATTAATATAATATTGACCAATGTGTTCAATGTGGCACGTGTCTGTGGTAAACTGTTAAACTTCCGGATCCATATAGACGCAATCATCTAAAGTGACCCGTCTGTTGCCCAATATTGTCATATTATTAAAGTTATAAATACAATCACACATGAAGTGCCTGGACTTGTTTTCCACTCTCTTTGTCAGATGAAGGTATTTGACTCTCCTTACACACTACAGTACTACAGTAAAAAAGTATTAGATTGTCTAAACCCAGGCCACCGAGTTATACGGCATATCTTGGTGAGTGTGTGTGTGTGTGTGTGCGCTTGTGTGTTTTGGCGAGCGTTGCCAGGTAGCTTGGATCTCGCAGCAGGGGCATCAGGAGGGAAATGAATTGCAGCCTCTGCGTCCCCCCTACCCCCCCACCCCCCTACCCCCCCAGCCTCCGTATGGGCTGAGACTCCGTTCTGCATAATGTATCGCTCCAGCAGGACGGGGATAATTACCGCAATCAAACGAGAAGCGCATCCATCTCAGGTGAGCCACAGGGGAGCAGATGATGCAGAAAGAATGGGGAAGGGAGAGAGATGGGGAGAGAGAGAGGGAGAGAGGGAGATAGAGAGAGCAAGAGGAGGGACCGGGAGAGAGCAGGACACGCAAGACCTCCTCAGTCTGTGGGGGGGGGGGTGATTTAGTGGACAGCTGTTTTCTGTCACCTTTTAAAATCCAAACTAATTGCTCAGAGAAAATAAATGTTTCGATAGATTCATCTGTTCACCTGCTATTTTACACCTGGTGGCCAGTTAGGGTGGCCAGTTGGGGTGGCCAGTTAGGGTGGCCAGTTGGGGTGGCCAGTTAGGGTGGCCAGTTGGGGTGGCCAGTTGGGGTGGCCAGTTGGGGTGGCCAGTTGGGGTGGCCAGTTAGGGTGGCCAGTTGGGGTGGCCAGTTAGGGTGGCCAGTTAGGGTGGCCAGTTGGGGTGGCCAGTTGGGGTGGCCAGTTGGGGTGGCCAGTTAGGGTGGCCAGTTAGGGTGGCCAGTTGGGGTGACCAGTTGGGGTGACCAGTTAGGGTGGCCAGTTAGGGTGGCCAGTTGGGGTGACCAGTTGGGGTGACCAGTTGGGGTGGCCAGTTAGGACGAAACCCTTCAGTAAAGGCAGCCAAACCGTTTGAAGACCTTATTTGTGTGTCACGTTAACGATGTCAGAGATCCCCCCGGATATCTGGCAACAAAGTTAAAGGTGACCCCGTCTATCCCTTTGCACATAACCATCCGATGCGTGCTCGGGGGGGATCATAGTTGGAGTGGCCACTAAATCCCAATTGCTCCACAACCCACCACTACGCTGTACCCTCGATTGTCTCAGATGATGAATGAATACCTGGGCTGTTATTATTATACTCTGAGGGATCGTGTGAGTCACTGACTTCTGTCTTGTTTTTGTTATGTGTTACTGAACATATGAGCTCTGGATATATAGGCCTGCTCAGGGAGGGATAGCGAGACACTTACTCAGCTTCTGTGCTGCAGGTGTCTCCTCGTTATAATCTTGAATTAAACCCGCTTGTTCAAGGTTCAATCGAACGCCAGACTTCAATGTAATGGATGGTTCTGCTATTTGTATTAAGTTTAAGTTTAAGTTTTTGTACAGTACTGGTATGTTACCGGTATTTATTATGTCAGGTTTTCTGTGGACCCTGGGAAGACTAGTTGCTGTGTTTAGTAACAAACATAAAGACTGAGATAGAGACAGTCAGGCGATGACCGAATTCACACAATACAGCTGAGATAGAGGGATGCCACACTTGTAGGCCTGTTCTGAATGGGAGGAAACTGTCTGACTATTTCCGTTGCCACAGGACATATCACTGTCTTTCCTCCTCACAGATCTGCTGAGTAAGAAAAACTGAAAAGTTGCAGAGCTGAATCTCCCACCGGTGAAACCACCATGTCAGAATGAAAGGAATCACCCCAGCAATAGAAAAATGATTATCCTCATGGAAACCAAGCCACATTTCAAAGTTTTTAATGCCTCAAGCAACATGTTACAGAGCTGGCTAGAGAACAGGCTGTAAGCGATGGTTTATGTTCAGACGTGAGAAAAAAAAGCATGTTTTTTTTATGAAGATCCTTTTGGATTAGAGACTACTGCTAAAAAGTACCTGACTAAAAGTATACGTGGGTCACACGTATCGGTGGCTCACCAAACGCTGTAATCCTAAAAACCACACAGAGGAATTTGGTACAGATACTAGGAGCACGTTGGAGGAATACTAGAGAGCTATCCACCGTTATTGTAGTGATATGAGTGGAAAGAGGAATAAGATGCAAGAGAGTTGCCGGGAGCCCCGCAGTAATGCACAGAGCCCCCCCCAGGGACCGGCGTGGTTTATGTGGGCCACTCCACTTCCTCTGTTGTGATGGCGATGCTGAGAACAGAAACTGTCTCAGCACAGCAGCATGGCTGGGCTCGCCTCCCAAAAGCATCATTACCGCCAGAGGGGAAGGGTACACAAACACACACCCGAGCAAATGGATGGCACACGCGCGTTGCACACACGCCTACACACCGGACCGGAGGGTAGTGGGAAGTCTCGTTCCAACCTGACGTTCCGCGGCTGGTAATGGCTGGTTGTGGCGGTGCGGTTTGAGGCCCCGCTGGAAACGTTCTGACCCAGACGTCGGAGACGCGGTGTGTCTGACGGCTCGTCCTGGGCACGCCCCCCCCCCCTGTGTCCCAAATTACACCCCGGCGCTTTGAGCCCGGGGCCCATTGAGCTCTCATCAAAAGCAGGGCACTCTGTAGGACATCAAGCGCACAATTGAGACTCGGCTCACGTCTTTTAAAATGCATAACAATAATGATGGCGTGGGACGGGGGGCGGGGGACGGGGGGACGGGGACGGGGGACTTTGCCACGACTTGGAATGGTGACTTTCATAAGTGTGTAGCCACAACACAGTTGAAAAAAAAAATGACATTATATGATTAGATTTTTTTCTAAACTTGTAATGGTCTAAATTGGAACAAGGTAAACAAGTGGCAAATTGTATTTGGTGGACTTACATGGTAATAGAATTATAACATCAATTACATCATGAAAGAAAAACCATATTTAGCGTTTAGTTACGAATGGTGTACTATTTACTTCAGCCTAAGAGATGATTTGTGGATGAATTTGATTTTTCCCACCGTCAGCTGTTCTGTAAATCTGGCATCATTATGGAAGCCCATTTGGGAACCTATTTCCCTGGAATTGCATAATTGTAGCAATGTCTGTAGTTACAGGACGCCTATTAGTCTTAATAAGGACTTTAATGGGTCCTGTACACCTGCATGGGATAATCCATGTTATTTCTAAATCAAACCCTGTCCACAATCACACTTCAATGTTCACCACAGCCCTTATTAGTGTGAACTTTTGCCTCTAATCAAAAGTAGCATCCTACTGAATGTAGGAAACAGGCTGTAAATTGAGACGCAAAATGTTGCATGAATCTAATAGTCTACATTCTGTCAGGAGGCTGTTGTAACTCTGAGCTAAATGTTGGACACTGCATCTCGATCACCCAGAGCCTGAATGTGGACAGAAATATATTGCATAGCTAATAGAATAGCATATGTAATTCACCTGATCAGTGATGACATCAATCGTGTCAGTAAAATCCAGAATTGGGTCCATGTAGTTGCATTTCAAAATTCAATAAAATAGCTGTAAATAGGGCTTGCAAATCCAAGATACCCATTGAGGTGAGGAAGTCCAATCCATTCTCTGTTTTAACATGAATCCGCAGCTGCTGTTGATGCTGTTGGTCTGGTGGGAGATACCGCTCTATACCACGGTAGAGAATGCTTTCACTTTATGGTGGGTTAGGTATTGCGGTTGGTAACACTTTGTTCACCTAAGCTTCTTAGAAATGTGTCTTTGAAGAGTGGTGTGTTAAGGCAAGTCAAGGTCAGGCCAAGTATGGGTGCTCCAACAAATGATGTTCCGGATAAAACATCAAACGAGACTATCCGTCTGCCTCCGTTGAAATTCAATAAGGATTTCATCCACTTTGCCTTCTGTTTTGAAGATGTTGAATTTGATTATAGATCAAATCCATTCTAGATTGTAATTCACCCCACCCTACAGAGGCATATTCCTTTGAGATTGTTTTGAGCAGTTGTGTGCAAAATAGATCCCTGTGAATGTGTTGTAGAAGGGTTCCATTGGAAAAGAAAACAAAAATGAATAAAGAAGTAAATAATGATTATTGTTTTACTCAAAATCTTTGTGTTTCAATTCCTGTGAGAAATTGGGTTTGCCTGACATCGATGAATTCCTAACCTTTAAGCCGCCAGAGACATGTGTTGAGAGTTCAGCCTGGTTTTAAAATGCCATACATGCGCCTTTAATCTCTGACAACGAAATGGTCAACTGAAAACAAGCAAAACTGGGCAGCGAAAAATAACAGGAGTTTTAGCATTTGTTATAAAGCAAAAAAAGAACCTACATGATGTTGTGGTGTTAACAAATGGTGCATTTCACCTATAAGAACATCGACAAGCTACGGAGGATGAAGTGGGATTCTCTGGAACATAAAGAAGCATTGACCTTATTCTACTACATACAGTCAATGACCTCAGGCAGCACAGTGCCAGCGTTCACAGTATTCAGAAAAACCATTCAAGATAATAGTCTCTGTTTAACAAAGCCAGATTAGGGCGTTGTATGAATTACACAGACCACGTTTTTTTGTGCTCTATGTGCTACTGGTCTGCAAACATACGCATTGTCCGTGAGCAGGGCATTCACACCAACCGGCATCGGAAATGTTTTCAGCCTGGAAGACGGACAACGTCCTGATAATGTCTCTCATGCTCTCCAAGACTCCTTCAGGTGACAATGATGGTTCTTTTGAGGTAAAAAAAAAAAGTGAGCGATATCTTTATCTGCTGTCACCCCCCTGTCAGCTTGGCTGATTGGATGCCTCCCGGCGTAACGACACTCCATACTGTGTTTATTTCCCTTATTCTATATATTCTCTGATCCTAATCATGTTTCAATATGTCAATATGTCTCCAGGAGAAGCGTGATGAATGTGTTGTTTGCTGGGATATGAGGTGATTTAAGGGTATTTCAGCTGGTAAAGTAATGGAACCACACACATATTATAAAAGCTGAAGCAACAGCACCCCCTAGAGGTAGATGACTCCTTGAACTCAAATACCCCCCCACCCAATTTAATAGTAATTCTTTCTTCTCACTTTTAAAGTCCACTTTTCTCTTTAAAATGTAGTTTCTACTTTTTCCACTCAGTCACGCTCACACAGGGTCCAGTTTGTAAATCGAATAAAAGCAATGCCATTGTGTACGCAGGCGTGACCGACATAACAGTGATATTTTACAAGACATTTGAATATTGCCTTCATGTCAACAGTAGAAAATGTAATGCACGTTTAGGGTTGATGTCCCCAGGTTTTGTTTTGTGCGAGTTTCAGTTTTCCCAAACAAAAAATAAACAGTTTTCCCTACCGGGTATTCTTGTTGTCCGGGATTGTGAGTGTCAATTAATGGCTGGGCGTTATTAGAAGTGACTCGTCGACATGATGCCCTGTCTTCTCCGCTCTCCGATGTCCACCCTGCTTGTTTTCCCACCCCGTCCCCACTGGGGACTTTTGGAGTTCTCTGTCTCTCGTCCATGTCTCCGCTGCCAGTGACTAAAGCAGAAAGCACCCACACGCACGTGCGTGAACACGTGTCTTGCGCGGAGACACGGCAAGACTCAAGGGAAGCCGGCATGTTTACAAGCACATTATTAGGCGACAAAACATTTCGGCCACCAGCGGAAACCAGAGTGTCGTGTGGATGCCACATATCCATGTTGTCTTTTGTTCCATGTCGGCCGGGAGTTTGCAAAGATACCAAAAGGCCGGGGAAAAAATATACACCGCTAGGATTGGCAGCACTGACAGGAACTGTCTTGTTAATTTGTTGGGGGAGAAGGAGAGCCCAGAAAATGTCAATCTACTTTCCGGTCCTAATGTAAACTGTGCCATGGTAGTTCCCTGATCTCTCAGCCTGGAGAAGCTGTCCATTGGAGGAGCTGGGCAAGTGACAATTCACCCTTATTTGGGAATTCAGACTGCCTGGTGGACCGTGAAATGAGTTCATTTCATCAGACCAAACAGCAAATGACTGAAATGACTGGCGCTGCAGTGATATCACACTCTGTCATAATCATTTATACTTTCAGAAAGAAAAGAAAAAAGTAATTTCCACACTATTGTTTCTGTTGATAAAGGAGCCGAGCGGAAACTTTGAGAGTTTGAAAAATTGCCACAGGGGGGAACTTTGAGGAACGCCTCGACAAAGAGGATTCATGGAACTTCTGTAAACAAACATGGCCTTCATAAAGTTTTCTGACTGTTTCAGTTCCTTCCAGTTTTGTTGCTACGCACCTAATTTTCGTACTGATACAAAACATGTTTGTCATTAATTTACACAATACACTACAAAAAAAAAGATTCCTTGAAATGTGTTCTAACTTATTAAAAAGAAAATGGGAAATGTCCTGTGCTTTTTTCATTTAAAGATGAACCTTTACAGAGTTATAATAGTCTGATTATGTTGCTTTAAAATTAAGAAACTTCACACAGCCAATCGTGACCAGTGGTTTGTTATGCGGCTATAACGCAAAAAACTTGCGGCTATAACGCAAATCTTCGATTGTTGTCCTAATAATATCTGAAATAGTGATCAGATTAAAAAGAAGAAATATCCTGATTTTACATTCAAAAATTTAAATCTGCTACGCTTGGCATTTGGTTCAGGTCTGTGTATTTCAGCATTCCTCAGTCTTGTCTGCGTTTGCTTCTTGTCTGGTTTAAACTCAACAATGTGAACTTTTAAAACGTTTTAATCTGGTGATTTGACATGGCAATAAGATCCATGAGAGAACCTTTCAGAAGGACTTGAATTAATCAGGCCTTCATGGAAGAGTGACGGAAGCCAATCCTGAGTAAAAGACACAGAGAGCATGGTCTGAAAATAAAACTATTAGGCCTTAATGCCAAGAGCTGCGTCTGGCAAAAACAAGGAACTGCTCAGTTCAACAACACTCCCCATCCAATATCAGAGAGCTTGACAGGATTTACCAGGAATAATGTGAGAAAATGCCTAAATCCAGGTGGGTAAAGTTGTTTAATGCCACGAAGACCCAAGAAGACACAGAGTCGTCAAAGGCGTTTCAAAGTAAAGTGCCTGAAAAAAAATATATATGTTTCTGATATTTCTTTAAAAATAAATGTCCTGTCTAAAAACAGGTTTTTGTTTTGCAAAGTAGTGTGTGTGTGGATTGTATGTAAATATGTAAAAGAGAGTTTGCTGAAAGGACCAATTAAGCATCCAAAACGTTGTTGTGACTTAGTAGCACAACGATGACAGTAAGCTGATATATTTATTTCACACAAATGTCTTTTTATATTCGAAGAAATGAAATTTATGATGTATTTGACTTTGAATCTCTTTCATATCTCTTTGATTTTTCCCGTAATGGATCCCTCATCAACGCATCAGAGACCAGTCCGTGGTAATCTGGTTCCATCATCCAGTCACTTTATCTACATACATTTTCCCATCACAAGGGTTCATCGTTTCACAGGTGGCTCCAGACCCATCTTCATCCTCCTAGATCCGTGGATAAAGGCCAACATAGGACTCATCCATCCAGAATGGGACAGGAGCAGATGATCAGGCGGTAGGAGTAACAGATGCTAATACCTCTCACTCCAGATCTAAAATATTGATTGGCTTTTGGGACCCACCCACATGACTCAGTGAATGCTGATCAGCGTCAGAATAATCTAGCTTTGTCTTTGGACGTGAAGAACACGTCTTGCGTGTACAGATTACTTAAACATAAGATACTTTAGAAATCCCACGCCATGAATGCCTTGAGAAGCATTCCTTCCGGTGCTTTGGACAAATCATGTTTCACAACTTGGCATTACTTGGCATCTTTCAAAGTTCAGACCGGATGGAAGTTACACATGGTCTATAGAGTAACTCTCCAAGCGTTATATGTCTCTTGTTAACAGGAATAATTACATTTTGAGAATTCTCAATTATTTAAATATTTCAGAACATTTTCCTAGAGTAAACACGGTCATTAGTCGTTTCTGAGGTGTAACTGGTGAAACCATATTGGTTACTATTAATTTCCTGATTGTTTAAGTCCTTTTTTATAAGTCCCAGTGAGACCACAGGCCACATAAACCTTCATTCCTACCCCCCCCCTTCATCACTAGACAGGTTGATGCCACTGAAAAGTTCTGTGGCGTAGAATCTCACCATGTTCTGTCATGGTTTCTGATTACAACAACTAACAACACGAGTCGATCCTACAAATAAACACAAACGATAAAACCGGGGCCCTTGGGGGGGAGGGTGCTATAGTTCCGATTCTAATCAGATCATGAACAACAGCAGAAGGGGGAACTGAAATCCTATAAAGCATATTAAAAAAGAAGCTGTGTTGAGAACCACGTCCACATGCTCTGTGTTCAGGTAATGTACACACTAGGCTAGAATTGGTTTTACTGAACACTGGCTTCAGTTGCAGCCTCTCTTCGCCTCTGTCCTTAGTATATCAATGAGCCAAGCATGAGACACAGAGGAGGGCAAGCCCAGTGTAGGGCCCTGCGAGACGTAAATTGACAATCTCACTTCTCTCAGAAATGTCAGACAGAAGTTATTAGCCTGGCATTCAGCCATTTTCTATAAATAGAAGATGGCACATTTTCATAGGCGCATTATCATTTGCCAACAGATGAGCGGGAAAGAAGGCAGAGAGAGAAACAGCCCGTTTAGTGTGAGAAATAAAGCTGTTTGTTTTTAACCAATAAATGAGAGGGAGGGAATGGAAATGAAAAAGGTTCAGTGATATTATCCCGTTCCCTTACATTTCTCAGTTATTCAGCGATGATTGTTTTGCTCCAAGTATGTTAACAATAGACATAGAGTTAGCGTCACAAATCAGGTTCGGCAATATGACAGCTGCATAGTGAATAGTCAGTCATTCCTTTCATTTAGCATCACCATTGATGTTAATGCTTGAACACATACAAAAGTAATGCTCTAAAGGATGAATTTAATAACTCAGTGTTGTTTAAGCAGGTAATTCAGTTGAGGAATACGTATACTAATGCAATAGGACAGCGCAGCACACAGAAGTACATACGGCACATTTACATTCAATCGTTGGGCAGACGCTTGCATCCAGAGTGACTCAATGCATATAGGGGCCCAAAATAGATGAAATGAACCCTACTTTAAGAGTTGCCTATCGGGGGACCTGTGAATAAGCAGGTGTCACTGAGGCGGGCAGCCTTTATGTAGGTAGGGCCAATTACCCAGAGTTCAAAGGTCACGGGGTTGTAGAGGGCATTGGTAACAAACCGTGAGGCAGTGCAGTAAATTACTTTTCATTTGTTGAGGTGCTTTTCAGCGGCAAGCCTGTACCTGTGTGGCCATATTCAAGGATCAATATAACCTTTAATTCGCGCTAATTAGATTTGTGTGTGGTGGTGCTACTGCTGGAAGACAACCTGTGGGGGCAAAATAAACTATTTACAAATACAAAATGTAAAGGGATATAAGTGGTTTTGTAGTCGATGTGCACGTTTAGAGTGTAAGTGTGAGTAAAATACTGTCCAATATAGAACAGCTATGTGTTAACAGTGTACAGTCGGAGGGGTTTATGTGGGGAGCGTCGTCTTATCAGTCTATGTGGGACAGATGGCCACATAATGGGGAAAGAAACTGGTCAGGTGGATGATTGTGACGGAGGATGTGATAAAGGGACTCTTCGGAAGGATCGGGATTAACTAGGAGTTATTTTCATTGTTACGCTGTCCCCTGCTTGAGATTGTGGGAGAGGAAAATCCCCAGGGACTTCTGTAATGCAGCTGAACTAACAGCTGAGCCCTTAGTCTCAACTATATACTGAAGTCAAGCACCGCCGCCAAGGTTTCATCCATGTTAAATTCCAGTGTCCGTGTTAAGTTCCAGTGTCCAGATTAAGCTCCAGTGTCCACAGTAAATTCCAGCGTTTCTGTGATACGTTTCAGTGCCTGTGTTCAGTTCCAGTGTCCGCGTTAAGTTCCAGTGTCTGGATTAAGATCCAGTGTCCGCGTTAAGTTCCAGCGTTTTTGTGATACGTTTCAGTGTCTGTGTTAAGTTCCAGTGTCTAGTTTAAGTTCCAGTGGCTGTGTTAGGTTGCAGTGACTGTGTTAGGTTGCAGTGACTGGGTTAGGTTCCAGTGTCCGTGTTAAGTTCCAGTGTCTGGGTTAAACGCATTGTTGGAGGTACAGTTGTGTGCAGTTGGGGGGAGAAAAAACCCTCATCTGCCCCCATGAAAATCTCATGGGCTTACTACACAAGCCAAAGAGAGTCGTGTGCATAGAGACAGTCCACTAATCACTTCAAGTGATTTATGAGCTTAAGAAAAATGTCATAGCTTCGACAATATTACCCTTTAAGGCCAGTTTGAAAAGTAAAAAATAAAGAAGGAAGGAAGGAAACCGGCTAGCAGCTGACGAACAACTAAATGCACTGGACTAAGCTGAATATGCCAATACCAGTTACACTGGGAATTACTCACAAATGTCTGATTGGCTAGTGAAGGATGGATAATACACTGTTGTGTATGCTGAGTGTGAACGTGAGTGTGAACGTGCGTGTGAACCAGGTCCAACTGGTCCTTGACTTGGGGAACTGATCCCGTCAGCCATGGGGTAGTATTAGGCGCTTGGCCCTTATACTATCTGATATCTTTTCAGCCAGCTGAGGGAAAAGAGGCCTTCTACAAAACAGTCTGGCTGTGTGTGAATGACATTCATTTCTTAGTGATGTCGACACCGAGGAACTTAAAGCTGTCCGTCCAATCTGCTTCAGCTTGGTCGACGTGGGGGGGGGGGCTCTGTTTCCTGTGGTCTGGGAGGGAGAAAGGGTCTGACCCTGTTGGCTGTGTAATTGGCGATGAGGCCCATGTTGAGTCATCAGAAAACGTGGTGATGGTGATGATGGTGATGATGGTGATGATGGTGATGATGGTGATAATGACGGTGATGGTGATGCTGATGATGGTGATGATGGTGATGGTGATGATGATGGTGATGATGTTGATGATGATAATGATGGTGATGATGGCAATGATGATGATGATGATGATGGTGATGATGATGGCGTCAGGAGTGGTGGATGTGTTGTTCCCTGCCCTCACCACCCAGGGGAGTCCTGTCAGGAAGCATTAGGGATAAACTTAGAAGGATTCAGTTTGCAAAGGGAGGTGTTCAGTCCCACGGTCCCAACCTCAGAGAGGAGCTCTGAGGGCACTGTGATCTTGACCGCGGCGGTACTGTCGATGAACAGCATCCTCAATCAGGTGGCCTTCTGGTCGTGGTGGGCTGTGGCCGTGTGCAGTGCAATAAAGATTCCATCATCTGGCAGTTCATCTGGGCGTCACTTCTGTTCCAGTGGGTCCAGAAGATCCACAGGGTCCAGAAGATCCACAGGGTCCAGAAGATCCACAGGGTCCAGAGTTTCCGGGACCACTATGTTTGCAGTGAGCCATGTCCAGACTTTCAAAGCTTTTCAGGTCTATGGCAGTGAGTGCTACTGGACCCATTTTGGGCACAAAGACTGCAGTGGTCTGCTTAGAACTAGTTCATAAACTGGATAAGGGAGAGGTTGGACACGTAGAACAAGACCCATTGTGGAGTTAGACCGGTCTGCACTATTTACTATAACAAGCATTACAAATGATGTGTCTTGAAAATTATAATGATTCTCCAGCAACAAGAAATGTAATGTGTATAATAACAAACAGATTTGTGTATGGGTTGTTAAGGGCAAATCAATTGAAGTGTAAATTACAGACTTTACAGATGCCTTGTTCAACATTAAATACATGTAATGTTAGCGCTCTCCGCTGTGCAGGAAAACTCATCAGGCAGTTGGAATAAATATCAATACAGCATCTGTCCTTTATACTTTGGCCTTATAGGTAGCAGGAGATGTTGTGTTTCTTTGGGCCAGGCTCTAACTAGGCCCTGGTCAAAATGTATGAAATGTATGTATATACGCACACATTTGTATGTACAGTATGCCGCATTTTTCAGGGTACAATATGGGACACAGAGAGAACTTTTAAGACTGGCCGTTAGAGCGTGGCTGTTGTTTGAGACGTGCCATTGCCGGAACTGCAGAGGAAATCAAGGGATATGCGTGCGCTCTGAACCTGATACCGTCCAGACAGACTGTTCTAACGTTTAAAGGTCAGGGCGGCTGGAACTCTGTAGAAAATGTTTTACACCCTTACCTCCAACCTGCATTTCTGTCCCGTCTCCAGTCGTACTACATTGGGTAGTTTTAGTGTCCAAGGAAAATGCCTTTCATAGTAAAGCTCTTAGTCAACAATGCAAGTTTAAAATACGAAACATGTCAAAGGTTATGAAAGGATGAATTATTC
This sequence comes from Novumbra hubbsi, assembly GCA_016801125.1. Taxonomy (NCBI): domain Eukaryota; kingdom Metazoa; phylum Chordata; class Actinopteri; order Esociformes; family Umbridae; genus Novumbra; species Novumbra hubbsi. The sequence goes on along the minus strand of JACXGK010000094.1, from coordinate 106,698 downwards.
AGTGGATTGGGCTCTGGATTTGCTGCTGCGGTATAGTGCCCTGTTGGGATGTATCTGAGACTCTCTCCCCCCCCGGGGGGCTGTTGGGATGTATCTGAGACTCTCTCCCCCCCCGGGGGGCGTATCCGTAAGGCCACTGTAGTCTTTATCTGTCTCCCACTCAGATCATGCTTGGAACAGTGTCTTCCTGTAATGTAATTAGTGTAATAATGTAATCGTTCATTTTACATGTTTGCCTTCATGACGGGGTTTAGGTATTTTGACGTCAACTCAACTCCTCGATGATTGGAGTCAGATTTATTTTTAACGTACTCTGCTTAGTTTTACACAGGTCTCATATGTGGGTTATTTAGTATTTTAGATATTATTACTCTAAAGAGGCTGTGTTGTTGTGTCATCGTGACATGGCCTTTTTTCAAATGATAACATTTAAAAAACTGCTCTAGCGTTTGACTTGAAAAATAAAACCAACCAAATTAGGATTTACTGCAAACTGAAAATAAACAGATCCCTGAAAATGTTATAGCACATCAGTCCGTGCCAATGTGTACAGTACTACTACATTATTCTCCCTGAATCCTCATTGGACAACACAGATCAGGCCCTAGCCATCTTTTGTCCTTGACTGTGTAGCTCGTCAATGTGCATATAGCTAGCTGTCACTCAACTGATGAGGGTCTGAAGTTCATTGGCTGAAACTCGAATTGCTAGAGGCCTAGCCCACGTGGGTTAAGATTAAAGTAAACAGTTCCTTTCAAATTATGGATTTAGAGGCTAACTGTGAAAAAACTGTCCTTCTGCTAATATATTATGCACATATTAACTACATATTAAACCTATTTAGCCCAAAGCGGGATGTTTAAAACATATCTACAGTGAAACGTTTGGGAGGAATCAAACACTCAACAAAGAATAGCAGAACAGGACGACATAAAGGAGTGACAGTGAGAATTCACTTCTCTCTTCCTGTTATCTGTGTCACATTTTCCAGGAATGCAAACAGAAACCCGGCCTTTGGGACCTTCAAGTACACCGTTCCTGGACAGTCAAAACTGGAAACAGCCCCTAGCCGGTCAGGAGACCAAAGTTCCACCCAACTGACAGAACAGGAATGAGCAGGGCGTAAACTATGGCCAAAAGCCCTTTTCATAGGATGAATCGTCACGGTTACACACCAGCCTACAGTATTATGACAGAGCCATTGGTGAGGCGTAGGAACACACCGTCGGTGGTTGCCACGTTGCTCTCGTCCACAGGCAAGCATGGGGGTGTGTACTCAGACAGTCCCTCTATGTGTGGAGGGGCAGTACCCCCCCCCCCCCCCCCCCCCCCCCCC